>JAFMOD010001508.1:58471-107312 GCA_019802435.1 Corydoras maculifer
AGTTTCCATGTTC
The DNA here is from genome assembly GCA_019802435.1 of Corydoras maculifer. Taxonomy (NCBI): domain Eukaryota; kingdom Metazoa; phylum Chordata; class Actinopteri; order Siluriformes; family Callichthyidae; genus Corydoras; species Corydoras maculifer. The sequence goes on from JAFMOD010001508.1 coordinate 58,485, forward strand.
TCCCCGTGTCTGCGTGGGTTTCCTCCGGGTTCTCCGGTTTCCTCCCACAGTCCAAAAACATGGATCAAGTTAATTGAATTCTCAAAAATTGCCCCGTTTAGAGTGTGTCTGTGTGAGTGAGTGTGTGCCCAGCGATGGATTGGTGCCCTGTCCTGGGTCTATCTGCCCAGCGCCCGAGACGCTCTCCCCTGGATGGGCATGGGGAACCCCACCGCGACCCTACTAGAGGATAAAGCGGGAGATAATGAATGAATGAATGAATATATATAACAATGTTTGTGTTCATTAAGTATGATGGGTTAATTTTTAAGAAAAAAAATATAAATTGTGGTTTCTGTCGATATAATAAAAAAACAATAATAGTTGTTTATGACTAAAATACTAAATTTTACAAAAAAAGCTAATTTAAAACTTCTTAATTTTAATTTTAATTAATTTTAATACTACAGGTATCACTGAGTGTTGGTGTGTGTTATAAAAAATGCGCTTACCTACTGGGTACTCTAGTATACACAATTGCCTAACAGTTCCATGTTGTAGATTTAAAAAACATTTTAGGAATAAAGCTATTTTGTTACTGCACAATTTGTTTTGTTTTACTGATCCTTCATCAGTGCTCACATGGTGCTGCCTATAAGATGTTGTGGACCACACATTTTTTAATGGTGCTTTATTCTAAGTATATCAGCAGTGCTGCATCACATTCACTTGTACTAGTACAACTCACCAACACATTGCAGTCACACTGCATGTCATTGCAGTGCTGAGAATCATCCACCATTCAAAAAATACCACCATGCAATTGAAGACCCTACTGATAAATTAATAGAGGGGACTAAAAGTATGCAGAGAACAAAAAGACTACGTTCTGTAATTAAACTGCGGTAGAGTAAGATGAAGTATGAAAATAGACAATGAATGTAGAAACAAGGTGTACCTAATAAATTGACTATGTTTTGTATATTAATGTGTGAGAGCCTTACTTACTGTGGGTAGAGAACTGTTAAGACCACAGTTCATACCACCAATCAAGACCATGTTAGGTGAAAGTGGCTTAGGAAATTCTGTGGTAAAGTCATATCTCAACAACCAGATCGCCGCAGTCTTCAGGATCTCATCAATAGTTATGCTGCGCTGCACAAACTTTGCAGCCACATTTTCAAACACCCAGTATGTCAACTTACAAAAGACTGGCTCCAGCATAAACACCACCATGTTAAGCACACGTTCATAAAAGTTCATCCGATCTATGTTCTTACTAAAAAAGCGGGGTACATAGGATGGAGGATCGGGACAAGAGGTCGCTTTGGCATCCATTCCACATGGTAACCCACGTAACAAGTAAACTGCTGGCACAGATAAATTATAGGCCAAGATGGCTCCAATGGGCATAGTTGGATTTGTTAGTACTGCATCAAACTTCTGATTTCTTAGAAATTGCATGATTTCCTCATTAAAGAATAAACTCTCACATGTAGAGACCATTGTATTTAATAGTGCCCTGAAATGCTGAAATTTCTCTGAAATACTCTTTGTTGAAGTTATTGAATTCTGTGAGTTGTGTTCCATAAATTGGTCAAGTAGATCCTTTGTGTATGGCACTGGAAATATTTTGGTTGTATAGTGCTTCCCAGGGCCCAGTCGCATGCTGACTTCTGGTATCAACACCAGCACTTCATGGCCTCTGCGACCCATTTCCTCTGCCACAGCCTTTATACCAATCCAGTGACTCCCATCCATTGGCACCACAAGAAGTCTTCCTGTAATCCCTGATCCACTGGTTACAGTTTTACCAAAAGCTTCAGGTCTATTAGCTCCCTTGTAACTAGTTGGAGAATCCCGAACACTCTGCTCAGTAACATTTTCACCAAAAAGAGTTTTCAGAGCCAGAGATATGTACAATACAACTCTCCAATGCATCATGATTCTGTTGCTGTGGCTCAATGTCATCAATGCAAAGCCCCTAAGAAGTACAAAACATACATTTAGAGAAGATTAGTCAGTCTTTTAAAGATTGTATTTACACATTAAAAGTTCCAGAAGAGAAACAACAGCTACCTCTGCTAAAGTTTACAAAACAGTTTGAACTAGTGAGGCTGAGTTATGAGTGAGGTGAAAGTCCATTAGGAGGTAAAAAAGATAGGGGCCTGTGTTTTAAAAGACCTGCGTGTTTGAGAACAAAATAAAAGAGATTTGTAAAAAAAAAAAAAAAGGGACACCTGCTGGCCAATTTTGTGTAACTTTATTAGAAAAATCCCATAAGACACCTGGCCATCTTATTTGAGTCTCCTCGACTTTTAAAATGTATTTGTTTGCATATGAGCATAAGTCTCAAATTTCGATTATAACTTTACATTTAAAACATTTAATTGGCCAAAAGGGAACGCTGTCACACACACACCCACTTCCACTGCTCCGCCTACCTCACCTCCACACACACCCACAGCTACACCTGATGCACCATCCACCAATCAACGCTCTCCCTCTCCTGACGCACCTTCCACCAATCAGCGCTCGCCCTCTCCTGAGTACTGATCAGGTGCACCTCATTAGCAGGCACTCGATTTAAGCCGGCGTCCCGGATCCACCTTTGCAGAGTTTTCTGGTTACGGTCGTATGCGATGGTGTTTCTGTTCGTTTGGCTCTTGCCTCGCACTCACCTTTTGCTGCTACGATCCGGTTCTGCCCGTTGGTGTTTTCTAGGACGGTTTACCTGTGTGCAAGTGAAGGATCACGGACTCCATTTCCCTCGAGTTCACCTCGCTGCATTCTGTACGGTCTAATCATCTGGTTTCCTGCGGATTCCGGCGACCGGTGATGTCATTACCAACGCTTTATCTCTGTTTACTCATTCCGGACAATTGACTGTATTGATTATTGCCTATGCAATAAAGACTCATTTTAATTGCTGAAAGCTTCCTGCGTTTCCTCCGGTAGCGTGACAAATGCAGTAAATGTTATATTTTGTTTATATTTCCCACATAGATAGATAGATCTACCTATGATTTTTTTAATATATGTGTGGTCATAATTGCATTTGTAAAACTTAAATTGATAAATATATGAAGTTTAGGCAAAGAGCATTAAAGAGAGGGAGGTGCCATTGGCTTGAAACTTTCAGAGCTAGCTTGTAGCATAAGAAACTCATTCATTATCTTCCGCTTATCCTCTATTAGGGTCGCGGTGGGGTTCCCCATGCCCATCCAGGGGAGAACATCTCGGGCGCTGGACCCAGGACAGGGTGCCAATCCATCGCTGGGCCCACACTCACTCACTCAGACACACACTATAGGGGGCAATTTTTGAGAATTAATCAATTAACTTGATCCATGTTTTTGGACTGTGGGAGGAAACCGGAGAACCCGGAGGAAACCCACGCAGACACGGGGAGAACATGGAAATTCGAACCGGGTGATTCGGTTCGAATTTTGGGGGTTCGATGGGGATTCGAACCGGGAATCCCTAGCGCTGAGAGGCGAACGTGCTAACCACTAAGCCACCATGCCGCCTGCATAAGAAACTGTTTTACTAAAATGGTATACTTTTTGGAACAGATCTGATCATTTAGCTTCATCACAAGAAGCAGATGTTATGGTTAGAATTGGTGTAATTTAGCTGCCTTTGTTAAGTATGTTTGTGGCACCAGAATCAAAAATTTACTGTATCAGCAAAGCAGAAACAACAGACTACTCCTCCAGAGAATCTGCCTGCTTGTTTTTCTGAGCATGCTCTGCACTTGTGGTGGCCCTAGCATGTATCTGAACCTCTCCAGGAGATAGTTCTGGCACTTGTTGGACCGTTTTGGACCCTGAAAACTACAAATAAACTTCTCCTTAAAGTATATGATAAGCAGATAAATGGTTAAGTTGGGTGCAGGTTTACAAGCAGCATTTGTGTATTTTTTTTTGAAAGAGATAACCATTAACAGAAGTCAATGATTTTATCACTGAGAAAAAAAAAAACATTGCGCTGTGTTTTTCTTTTTGGCTGAACTAATCAATCAATCTGAAGGTTGTGGGTTCAAATTCCAGTTCTACTGAAGATACCATGTGAATAACTTAACTTTATCAATGCTCTTTACCCTCATTGCTCCAGAGATGCTGTGGCCAACCCTGTGCTTGCTTTGTAAGTCACTTTGGATTAAAGCATCTGCTAAATGACCAAATATAAATGTAGAGAACATCTGTCCACATCAGTGACTGCAGGTAAAGTCCACCTAACAGAGTTACACAAGCATGCTGTGTTTATGTACCAAATGTAGGTGGGGTTACTATGCTGGTCAAAAGGAGGAAAACAAATTAACTTGTTATATATCAAAATTATGTTACAAACTAAATCACAAGAAAAAAAATTAATTTAGATGAAAAGATAAGTGGCAGTGCTTTTTTTTACCAACCCTGTATCAAATTGAAGACTCTGAAGTTCAGGAAGTTTGTGCTGCTATAACATCAATGGCCTGTACGGTAGTGAGTTTAACAGTGTTTCCTACAATTTATGGTCTGAATCTTAAAAAATGATCCGGGTTGACTCTGTGAAAAGCAATAAACACTAGGATTCTAAAGCATTTTGTAATTTTCCTCTGCATATTATTAAATACCTGGCTGCATTTTGGTTGCTTCTTGGATGGAACTTTAAAAGCTTATTGCAAATATGTGTTTTGCAAAATTGCTTACGCTTGCTGAGCAATATTTAATTGTAAATTATTATTAGCTAATTACAGTAACTAGGACTATAGAGAGACTGCCACATCAACTATGTTTTCAGTAAGATCACAATGATTGGAAAGAAATCTGATTTTATTATTGGCATCCATGTGAAACTGCAGACAAAGATGAATGTCACTTGTTCATATGCCATAAATCCTCATGACTGCAGCTCAGATGTTCCCAATCAGATTTTTAAAGCCTGCAGAAACATGGACATAATGTGCACGTATATACAAGCTGCAGGTGAAATCTATAGATTCAGCTGTTTTGATGGTGAAATCCATTGCTATATATTTATAAATTCATGCTAGATCACAGCTTCACATCACAGAGCTATTTACTGTTCCAAAGACTTTATGTAATATATAAAATAACTTTAGTTAAAGATGGATTGCTCTCTGGACTTTAGTGTACTTTGGCACATATTTACTTATAAAGATAAAGTTTATAAGATAAAGTTTTTTATCGTGTGCCAAATACACAACACTTTAAACACAATTCAGCACTAAACTCTGCACACAAATTATTTTTTCTTTTCTATCACTCGTTACATCATCTTCTCTGCCCTCACATTTTAGTCTTCATCTCTACAACAGCGCCTCCTCTCAAAACAAAATGAAATTCCACTCGAAATACTTAAACATTACAGACTGAGAAGAGAAGTTTTTTCATCACAGAGTGCAGATCATCTTATAGAAGAATAGATTTTTTAAAAATCAAATTAGCATGAACATATTGATCTATAATTGATTATTAATTCAGATAATAAACATCAATAAACTATAAATTCTCATTTGGCAAATTAAACTCGTTAAATTCATTATAAACCTACATTAAAGCTTATCTATATATCTTTATCTTAACGGAATAATTTTCCTTGATCATTCAGATTTAGCACGGTTAAATTTCTTTGAATATTTATTTAATTGTGTATTTTGTTTTACTGTTTTAGTGATTTTCTGAGCTCTTTTGATTCTGAGCTTTATATTTAGAGTTTTATCATGTTTTTGTATGTTTTATATGGTTTATATACATATTTGTAACTCTGTATCAGTTTTAGGAGATGGTGGAACTATTTCTGTCAGATTCTGATCCCTCTACTCTCTAGTGAGAAGCAGGTGGAGTTCTACTTCTCCATCCTCATTAAAAAGATTTTCCATTGGGTTCTGAATTTGCTTTCCTGACCTCAGCTGAGCTGAGAGGTTTGAAAAGAAGAGCAAGTTGCTGAGTAGGATGTCCTAGGTTCATCTACAAGTACATTTACACATAGGAGCATAAACTTCGAAAAAAGGTAAATAATTTTTTAAATGTTATATTCAAAGTAAAGGCATCTCATTAAGTTCTACTAATATGTATTACAAACTATAAGCAAATGTATTGGTAACTTTTCTACAAGATTTCAGAGTGGGCCTATGAAACATTTTGCATATTTATTCATAAGACCATTTATGAGGTCAGGAGGAGGAAAGAGTCTGGCAGTTTCTGTTCCAGTTGATTGCAAGGTGAGTTTAAAAAGTTTGTAATGGGATAGAATGTGGAGTGAGTGTTTATTGGAAAAGTTGTTATTGGTGTACTCTTCATATTAGCTACCTTCCAAGCAGATGACCTGGGTTTATTTTCCTCACATCCTACCAATGAGTGACTGTTTCTATGCTGCTTCATCATCTGAACTCTCATCACTGCTGCTGTTTTCTTGGTTGTTCTCATGGAGGGCAGTTTACAGTCTTGCTCATTTCATTCTCTTCTTGAACTTCATGTACTGACTTTTAAAATTTACATTGTTTGTTGGCATTCTATTTGAATTTGTCACTTACCAAATAATGTTTAGCTTTGTGGATGTGGTCGAGTGATTAAAGGGATGAACTGCTAATCCATTGTACTCTGCATGTGTGGTTTTCACATTGTAATATATACTGTACTCCATGATCCACAGAAACTAAACTCAATTAATTGATCCATTACTGGGATAGAACACAAAAATCAGTGACTACAAAACAGCTGTACAATAAAATCCTATGTGTCAAGCTTCTGTATAAACCACTTGTTTTTGTCGATGGACTCTTAATAAAACTGTGATATTATCAGAATCAGAACACTTTATTAGTCCCCAGAGAGAAGATTATAGATTTGATTTCTACACAGATCGACTATGTGGACATGATCGATTACAAGAATACATTGATTTTCTAAACTTGTGTTGATTCTTCAACAAAAGGAAGATGAATTTGTCTGTAGCACAAAAAGCATGTGTGCAATTAAAGTGTGGGAGCACCTCACACAGAAACACGATCTAATTGTATTTTAAATATTTTAATTAAATGGCCAAATAATCCAAACAATAACATACCCCAACTTGATAGCACTGTCTGTAAAGTCCACTAAAGAAAGATACCACAGTTGGAGCAGGTTAATGAGAGATGTCCCAAAACTTGAAACTATTTTGTTAAGTTTAATACTATGAGCATAATATAAAACAGTAAACACATCCAAATGCTCATTTCATCTCACAACGCAGAGTACTGACCACTATACGATCATGGCACACCAGAGTTTCCATGCTTCCGAGCCCTTTCGTAGAACTCGTGAAAAATTCAGGAATGTGCAGGACAGGAATTCATACTGCAAGACCACATGCTACACTAATGCCATGTATGAATTTAATTTGATTGAACTTAATTATTTTCAATTTTACATTAGGGAAAAAGCTTTTAAATCAACTGCTATATTTTAAGCTTTACTTGTCAGTGGAGTCAAGTTAGGCCAAATGCTCTAAAAACTGACTGTCAAGGAAGCTATAGTCAAACCTAGAATCTTCTGAACCATAGACAGACATGTTATCCATTACGCTACAGGCTCATGCTTGCCTACTGGCTGCCATTATGGGCTTTCAAGTGTCTTTCATTGATCCTGCCTTTGATGAAAAAGCAGTGCTTTCCAATGTTTCCTTTTTTTTATTTTACCAGACAATTATGGGGGATGAAAAATTTAACCTTTACAACCAGCAAGGTAAACCTCTGGGAGGTAAAGTAAAATTTCCATACTGGCAGTTGAACCTGGACCGCCTGGGCAAAAAACAGGAATCCTAACCGCCAACATTTCAGCAACCCTCCTTGTCAGTAGGGGTGCGAATCTCTTAGTGTTTGGTGATTCGATTCGATCCGATTCGATTTTTATTCATTCATTCATTCATTATCTTCCGCTTATCCTCTATTAGGGTCGTGGTGGGGTTCCCCATGCCCATCCAGGGGAGAACGTCTCGGGCGCTGGGCAGATAGACCCAGGACAGGGCGCCAATCCATCGCTGGGCACGATTCGATTTTTAAGGTTACATTGTGACTCAGAAATGATTTTCGATTAAAAACAATTTCCGATTCAGAAAAGATTTTTCAATTCAAATGGTCTATAAATTTTGTTTAAATTAGGTGAAATTGACGAGATGAAATGACAGTGTAAACAAATAGAACATTTTTTTAAAACAATACTTTTAGGTTCCTTCCTGTATCAAATCTTTTTGCATCATTTTATATTTATACAAAAAAATATGATTGTGCATAAAATTCTGTAACTAAAATGACCAGTATTAGGTTAGCTTAGCTGCCTGGCTTTTTCTTAAATAATAATAAATAAAAAAAATCAATGAACAAATAAATAATTAAAAATGTATTGATACAAAAGTTTACCATAGTGGCGGCACGGTGGCTTAGTGGTTAGCACGTTCGCCTCTCAGCGCTAGGGATTCCCGGTTCGAATCTCCATCTGGGTGGAGTTTCCATGTTCTCCCCGTGTCTGCGTGGGTTTCCTCCGGGTTCTCCGGTTTCCTCCCACAGTCCAAAAACATGGAACAAGCTAATTGAATTCTCAAAATTGCCCCCTATAGAGTGTGTCTGTGTGAGTGAGTGTGTGCCCAGCGATGGATTGGCGCCCTGTCCTGGGTCTATCTGCCCAGCGCCCGAGACGTTCTCCCCTGGATGGGCATGGGGAACCCCACCGCGACCCTAATAGAGGATAAGCGGGAGATAATGAATGAATGAGTTTACCATAGTGCATTAGCCTTTAATTGGAAATAAAATACAGACTTTACAGTCAGTGCATTTATATTTTGCAATTATTTAAAACTTAACATTAAAAATAAAATAAATACTTTATATACCTTTTAAACTATATTGCACCAACATTTGCTACATTTTCAAAACTTATTAAATATACTTCACCATAACCTTAACCATAGTGCAATCATAATTGACTAGATTGGCAGCACTAGGGATTCCCGGTTCGAGTCCCCATCTGGGTGGAGTTTCCATGTTTCCCCCGTGTCCGCGTGGGTTTCCTCCGGGTTCTCCGGTTTCCTCCCACAGTTCAAAAACATGGATCAAGTCAATTGAGTTCTCCAAATTGCCTCATATAGAGTGTGTTTGTGTGAGTGAGTGTGTGCCCAGTGATAGATTGGCGCCCTGTCCTGGGTGTATCTGCCCAGCACCCGAAACGTTCTCCCCTGGATGGTCATGGAGAACCCCACCGCGACCCTATTATGTATAGGATAAAACAGAAGATAATGAATAATGACTAGATTCTTTTGCAGAAAAAGGAGCTGATCAACATGGTCAGAAGTAAGAGTGCTGCACTGTGCAGTCACAATGTCCCCTGCTGTAGACTGTACACACTCATTCTGTGCCAAGGATGCATAGGTAGCGTTTAGCTATTCTAGACAGTAGAGGAAATTCTCCCTCATGAAATCTCCACTGCTGCAGAGGGTCTTCTAAGAGTCAGTGGAGGGACTTCCAGGTACTTCTTGAGCTCCTCTTCAGCTGTGGTTCTCATGGATTTAGGAAGGGCACTGACCTTGGTAAATGTCTTTCCTAAGAGATTAACAAGTGCTGATTTTCTTTTTGGAGAAGGACCTTCATCTTGGCTTTGCACTGGCTCCTGGCGATGTTGTGTCTTATGTGGCCTCTCTTCAACCTGTTAAGAAGACAAATCATATTAAGTTTTTGGTAAACAAATCATATTAAGTTTTTTTGTATAACTTGTATTTATAAGTTTTTGTATAATGTGAGGGAAAAAAGTTACCCCTTGAGCTGCAGTTTCATTTATTACTTTCCCATGGATCTCCTGACATTGCTCTTCAGTGTAAAATGGTAGTGTTTTGAATCTTGGATTCAAGGTAAAAGCAGTATACAAAAGTGTCTTACACTGCTCTTACACAGTCTTACACTGTGTATCTCTTTGCCAGATCGGACAACTGGTGTATCATGGAGTCTGTCTGTGTGTCTTGAAGCAGCTGAGCATGGTATGGAGTCCTCTGACATTATGTTGGTGGCATCTTTCACAGGCTTGAGAGTCGTAGCTATTTCTTTAGAATGGGTAATGCCAATCTCATTAAGAGAGCAAATGTCATGTGCATGCCCACATTTTCTCACCTGGGGGGATAGGAGTGTGGCGTGATCTTGCAGGCTGCTGCTCCAGAAATCTTTCAAGCATCTCATAACAGCTTTTCAATCTTGTAACAACATCAGATTTTAGCTTGTGTGGTTGCAAAAGTTTTTTTTTTTGTCCTGCAGCACATGACTGGCAAGTGAAAAATGAACAGATTTTCTAATCCTGCCAAGAAGCCGTGCCACAGTGATTACTTTTAGAGCTCGCTGAGCAGCAAGGTTCAAAGAATGGGCAAAACACGTGATGTGTCAGTTTCTCCAGCTGTACAGCAGCAAGCATATTTGCAGCATTATTGGTGAAAATGACAATGTCAGTGATGTTAAGGCCTCATTCTTCTGCTACAGCGTGAAACATGGCATTCAGGTTTATTACAGTGTGACTTCCACTCATCACTCATGTCTGCACGTATCTACAAAACACACGATTGCATCTGCCAGTCATTTATAATAAAGTAAGTTCAGTAGATTTGTATGTGATAGTTTGTGGGGTGATTTCATGTGTTTAAAGAGAAACTGGGAACCTCTCAGTCTTCATCATCACCATCTCAGCAGAGCAAAAGACACCGCTTGCAAATGTGCAAATTTTCATTGGATTGACACAGTTTTTCCACCCTTTTGCAAAACAGTTAATGCAGATGTCATTCAAGAAGTCCAAACTCTAGGAGTTTAGCTGTGGTTACAGAACAGAAACCATATGCTCCAAGATCTCAGAAACTCTCTGATCATTATGAAAATCACTGAAAGCACCTGTTTGAAACTTCTTCACAGAATTTTTCAATTTGCAATCAGTCTGCAGGCCTGGTTTTCCCTTATACTCTTATAGAATAGCCCTACTATAGAGTTTTGTTCATTATTGTAAAAGACTGTTTTTTTCCCCCTCATTTCTAATTCTAGTAATGGATCTTATTTTTATTTACACGTATTCTCTGTTGGAATATTTCATTTGTCAGCCACAATCTGAAAAAAATAAAGAATTTTATCAATAAAATTTGCATCAAAGCATGTCAGATTCTGGATGCATTTTTGGCTAAAGAGCAAATTTGACTACAAACGGCTCTGGCATGTAAGCTACGAATAGTCATAGGCTAGAATAACAAGCAATGGTCACTGATTCACGCATGCTGTATTTTGTTGCCCATCGTGTAATGATTGATTGGAGGTGCTCATACATTTTTCTCAAAGTTGAGTTGTTTTGTTCCATATTTTAAAGGTTTTGACACAGTTAGAGTCTTTTGCAAACAAAATGTGTCTATTTGACCACTGTGGCACTGTTTAGGCCTCTACATTAACTGTTTTGAAAAATGTGGAATTTGAGTTGACGGCTGTGTCAAAACAATCAACAAAACCTGTAAAAGGAAGATGATGAGATGAGATTGTAAGAGAAAAAAAGAAGAGAGTAAGAGTTTGATTTCTGATACAAAATCTCATTAAGTATTCTTAAGACCCAAACAGGGCGGCACGGTGGCTTAGTGGTTAGCACATTCGCCTCTCAGCGCTAGGGATTCCCGGTTCGAATCCCCATCTGGGTGGAGTTTCCATGTTCTCCCTGCGTCTGCGTGGGTTTCCTCCGGGTTCTCCGGTTTCCTCCCACAGTCCAAAAACATGGATCAAGTTAATTGAATTCTCAAAATTGCCCCATTTAGAGTGTGTCTGTGTAAGTGAGTGTGTGCCCAGCGATGGATTGGCGCCCTGTCCTAGGTCTATCTGCCCAGCGCCTGAGACGTTCTCCCCTGGATGGGCATGGGGAACCCCACCGCGACCCTAATAGAGGCTAAAGCTGAAGATAATGAATGAATGAATGAATGAAAGACCCAAACATGATGTTCATCTTTGATTACTTGTATTTAAATCAATATAATTGGTAACTTTACACAAATAATAAACAAATAAATAACTTATTGTTCATAAAGAGCTTTTCTGTTTTTAACTGTGAACATCATGACCACTCTGAACATATCCTCCATTCTTCCAAAAGCAGAAGGAACATTCATCAAAGAAATAAAGCAGATGAATTAATTCATATCTGATTCATGTTCAAAAGAGTGTATCTTGACTCTTCATTGTGATCAGGGCGACGCAACCCTTTCTAATCACATTTCCAAGTTACAAACTACAGAAATGATCACTGAAAGTATAGTCTTAACCCTGAAAGTGTGAAGTAGAATTGAGTGCACTACAAGGTTACTGTTTACGTAGATGTCTGTATATGTTTAGTCTGTATATGTAGTAACTTGGATTGTGGAGCCCCCACCTGGCATAAATAAATTACTGCAACCAATGTGTCACTGACAGGTTAAAATCCAGTCTCCTCTGCAGATCTGTAATATCTCACCCCTTCACTCTTTTTATTTCTTTTATCGTAGGGCACATAAATGAACACATAAACCTAAACCAGTGTAAGAGATTGTGCTCAATTACATGTCCATGAAACTAATAGTCTTTACTTAAGCACATTACACTATAATACACTGTGCATGTACCGTCTCTGATGAATGCTGAAACCTAACTGACGAGCCTGTAAACAGAAAACCAAAATAAAGAACTGTCCATGAACTTTCTCAAAATAAAAGGCTCCACTTTGATGTGAAAGATGTAAATTTCATGTGAAGGCTCATAGTGTGCAGACTGTAAAAATCTGATCTTAACTTTTATGTCTAGAAAGTTTTAAACACTTTTTACAAAACAATTCATTGCTGTTCATTAAAATTTACACAAACATAATGAAAGGTGAAACAGTGTGCTGACTTCTAATGGTTTGGCATGGGATTTGAACCCAAGATCTCCTGTTTACTAGACAGGTGCGTTAACCAACCAAGCCACAGAACCACAGCTGGTTTGAATAGACTGAATGCACATGGCTTGTCATGTCACAGAACATTTAAATAACCGCAAATAAACAGTGAGTTTACTAACTAAACCACAGAGACAGTTTAAAGTGATAGAAAAAAGACAAACTTTAGTTCTATGATTGTGCAGCAGACTTTATCATACATGACAGAGTGGTGGACACCATGTCAAAGTTCTATAAAAAAGTGATTTTCAGATCAGCTCACCTGATATATCTTCATATCCATCCATCCAGTATCTTCCGCTTTATCTTCTACTAGGGTTGCAGGGGGTTCCCCATTCCCATCCAGGGGAGAATGTCTCGGGCGCTGGGAAAATACAGTCAGGACAGGGCGCCAATCCATCGCTGGGCACACATTCACTCACACACACATACACATACACACACACACACTCTATATGGGGTAATTCGGAGAATTCAGTTGACCTTGATTCATGTTTTTGGGAGAAAACCGGAGAACACACACAGGGAGAATATGGAAACTTTATGGATTTTATGGTTTACTATTTGAAATGTATGTTTATGTAATGTGAGTTGGAAAGTTCAGCTGGTATTACCTTTAATCTGATTAATTTGTCTTTTATCATTTTAAACAAGAAAATTAAATCTTCATTGGATTTTCACAAAGTTTTAAATTCCTTCATCCATCCATTATCTTCCTCTACTAGGTTCGCCCATCCAGGGGAGAACATTTTGGGTGCTGGGCAGATATACCCAGGACAGGGTGCCAACCCATCGCTGGGCACACACTCACTCACACAGACACACACATAAAAAACATACTCTCTATATGGGGCAATTTGGAGAATTCTTGGAGAATTCGATTGACCTTGATTCATTTTGGACTGTTTGGACCCTACTGTTAAAAACATGTAGAAATACCAGAAGAGGTAGAAACATTCCGCATGTTTATTCATTTGCTCTCTGCTGAATGAACAAATGAATGATGTGTGATGGTAAGAAGATGATCTTGTACACTGAAGTGCATGAGTTTAATCATGTTCTGCTTGATGCTAAAAAAGTTACAGAATGTATATTTGTTTTGGCAGAACTTGACACTATGTAATTTAGTTATTATTAATACCTACATTACACAAAGGAAGTCTAAAGAACAAGGATCAGTTTCAGTCGACAACTGCAGGTTTAATTTTTTTAATTTTTTAAAAATATTTTTAAAATACAAGTTAAATGACAAGAATTGTAAACAGAACTGACATTCTTGTGCTCTTGTTTGGTGGTTCCATGGTGTAATGGTTGGCATGCTGCACTCGTAAGGAAAAAAAAAACTAAAACAACAATCCAGTTTAGAACTCAGTTTAGAAATTCTGCTGACAACAACTATTTTAATTTTAAAACAGAAATTGTGACACAATGATTATTAACAGAACCGACATGCGTGACCATGTGCTAGTTTGATGGTTCCATGTGATGGTTAGCACGCTGATTCAAGTGATTCAATTTCCACACTTAGTGGCACCTTAGTTTGCAAAGTGTTCTCAGTAATGTTATTAATGTAATCATTCATTCATTCATTCATTCATTATCTCCCGCTTATCCTCTATTAGGGTCGCGGTGGGGTTCCCCATGCCCATCCAGGGGAGAACGTCTTAGGCGCTGGGCAGATAGACCCAGGACAGGGCGCCAATCCATCGCTGGGCACACACTCACTCACACAGACACACTCTAAATGGGGCAATTTTGAGAATTCAATTAACTTGATCCATGTTTTCGGACTGTGGGAGGAAACCGGAGAACCCGGAGGAAACCCACGCAGACACGGGGAGAACATGGAAACTCCACCCAGATGGGGATTCGAACTGGGAATCCCTAGCGCTGAGAGGCGAACGTGCTAACCACTAAGCCACCGTGCCGCCTTAATGTAATCAAAGATCTTTTAATATATTTTTTCTTAATTGTAATCTGTTGGGCATAACTTTTGTCTGTGCACTACATAATTCAAATTTAATAAATACCTACTTTAGAAAAACAAAATCTAAATAACACAGAATCAGTTGATTGATTGATTTATTGATTGAAATTTTTTAAAAGTGCTTGCCGTGACCCAGATTCGAACTGGGGTTGCTGCGGCTTACAACACAGAGCACTAACCCCTATACGATCATGGAACATCAACTTTTCCTTAATACAACTGTTCATAGAATTAGAGGTTAATGAAACAGTAGCAAAATTTATCCTTTACAGTTCTAATTTTGTTTTCTTGGGAGCTTACCACAACCCAAATTCCACAAGTCATGATGCAGAATACAAATAATTGTGGGTTACAGGACGCCATAATGCCTTTCAAATGTCTTTCATTGATATGGACTTTGATGAAAAAGCAGTGTTTTCCAATGTTTCCAAATTTTTATTTCACCAGACAATCATGGGGCCTAAAACTTCACCACCAACAGAGAGTGCATTTTAGAAACCTTCCTCGTCAGTGCAGTGGTCAGTGTATCTGCTTGTCACCAGAAAGTCTGTGAAATCTGTTAAATAGAGACATCAACGTATTAAACTCTCCATCCATCCATTATTTTCCACTTTATTTTCTACTAGGGTCACAGAGGGGTTCCCCATGCCCATCCAGGGGAGAATGTTATGGGTGGTGGGCAGATACACCCAGGACAGGGCGCCAATCTATCACTGGGCGCACACTTACTCACACTCTATATGGGACAATTTGGAAAATTCAATTGCCCCATATTGATCAAGAGGTTGAAGGCTATGTAAAATCACTGACTCTTTTGTGTGAATCGACTCAGTGAGTCATAAAATCTAGAAGGTTGTACAGTTTGTACAGACTCTGTTTCTATGTTGCTTCATCTGAACTCTCATTACTTCTGATGTTTTCTTGGTTGTTCTCACTGAGGGCAGTTTACAGTCTTAAAGTGTTAAATCTTGCTGAATCTCATGTTTATAATAAGGGTTTGAGAATTCAAAATATTGTTAAATCTTTTTTTTTTTTTTACACTTTAAACATGTTAGCTTTACCTAAATTAAAAAATCCTTAAGTCGTTGAGGGTGAGAGGTCCAGGGTACAAGTCCCGTTTGCGCACACAAAAGTGTGTTTAGACATTAAACACTTTTTTATTATCAAATTTATTTTGCGAAAAATAAAAGAAACAGAACACTGAGAATAATTGTTACAAATACTAAGAAAAGAGCAGATTTAGAAAAAATGTTTTAAAGATTTTATCAATGATAGATTGATAGATAGAAGGACAACAAACAATAAACTCTTCTAATAAACATAATATCACTCCACAGCCCATAACAAACCAATTTAACTGGTATTCTCAGCAACAGCTGACTTAAACAAGGCTTGTTGTCTATGTGTGTTATTCTGTCTTTGGGGGCGAAAGGTCCTTTTATTTCCTCAAAATACGAGTTCACAGTAATATGAGATTAGGCTTCTTTGGGATCTTGGTCCAATACAAGCAAATCAGGACTAAATTTACTTCAAACTCTGTCTGATTTCTGTTGGATTGGTGGCTTGCAGTCCTGCACAATGGACTCACTGGACTTATATAGTTTTTCCAACTGTTGACTACAGACGCATGATCACTACACAATCTGTACATGGCTGTCCTACACTGTTGATGCTGCTTGGTTGCTGAAGGAAGATGAGTTTCCTGCTGAACCTTGGTCCTCCCAATGTTAATCTATCAATACTTAGCCTCAAAAAAAAAAAAAAGAAATCTGTCAGAAGTGGGATTTGAACCCACACTTCAGTTAAAGACCGCATCCTGAACACAGCACCTTAGACCACTCAGCCATCCTGACAGCAACAGACATGCCTCTTAGACTATAAAGGATATATAACAGAAGTCAATCAAAAGTGGGATTTGATGCCAAAACTCTTCAACAATTCACCTATTCTGACTGTTATAAATGAATTACAACAAAAATCTTTGAACAAACACCCCTAACTTTCACATGCAGGTTTTATAAAGCTGCTCTGAGACAATAAGTTGAAGCATGTTCTGATGGCAGTGGTAACATCTGTCACTGATATTGTGTGATGGAGTTCAACAGTGCATTGAAACAGCTTGAGTGAAACCTCAGTGCACAGTATATTATTCTACAAAACTGAGTGCTCTGTACATATCACTCTGTCCTCCATTAACTTCATTGGGATTCAGTTTCATCTCATATCAAGTATTAATTTTGCTGTTAAAGTTGATACTATACAGCTGCACTACACAGCAGTTACAGGACTGTAGTATCGGGACAAAATACAGTATCAAATCGTATGAAGGAAACCGTTTATTAGTACTTTATTTAATTACAAGTTAAACACTAGTTAAATTGGTTTATTATCGGTTGTAATGTATTGTAGGACATAGTGGCTTAGTGGTTAACACGTTTGCCTCTCAGCGCTAGGGATTCCCGATTTGAATCCCAATCTGGGTGAAACTTCCAGTTTTCCTCCGGTTTCACAGTCCAAAAACATGGATCAAGGTCGATAGAATTTTCCAAAATTGCCTCATATAGAGTGTGTCTGTGTGAGTGAGTGTGTGCCCAGCAATAGATTGGCACCCTGTCCTGGGTGTATCCGCCCAGCGTCTAAACGTTATTTCATATAAATAAATTTGATTGGCATGTTCTCCTCTCAGCACTAGGGATTCCTGGTTTGAAACCCCATCTGGGTGGAGTTTCCATGTTCTCCCCGTGTCTGCGTGGGTTTCCTCCTGGTTCTCCGGTTTCCTCCCACAGTCCAAAAACATGTATCAAATCAATTGAGTTCTCCAAATTGCCCCGTATAGAGTGTGTATGCGTGTGTGTGAGTAAGTGTGTGCCCAGCGATAGATTGGCACCCTGTCCTGGGTGTATCTGCCCAGGGCCCGAAACGTTCTCCCCTGGATGGGAATTGGGAACCCCTCTGCGACCCTAATGTACAGTAGGATAAAGCAGAAGATAATGAATGAATGAATGAAATTTGAATGCTGGAAATACTACAAATGCATGAACCCATTTTAAAATAAATGTTATATTTGTATACATTGTTTCATCTGGTCAATCACATAATTTAAACAAAATTTAAAGACCATTTGAACTGAAAAATCATTTCTGAATCGAATCGCGACCTCAAAAAGTCGGAATCGAATCGAATCGCCAGACACTGAGAGATTCGTACTCCTAGTTATCACACAGATTAAAGTGATTCAATTTCAATACTTAGTGGCACCTGAGTAATGCTTATTAATAAAATCAACGGGCTTTTAATATATTTGTTGTTAATTGTAATCTTCTTCCACTACACTATATTTCAAAGCCAAAACTAATTTTCAAACCATTTTTAAAAAAATATATTTTGCTAATTACATTTTCGCCAGACATTCGCTACATTTTCGCTAGCGTTTTTTTGGGTCGCTGAATAAGTGAAGCTGAACGCGTCGAGGGAATGGAGAAGCCGCGGCAAAGCTGTTCGAATCTGGAGAGTGAAGGAAGCCAGCTGGGCAAGTTGAGGAGTGAATCGCAGAATCGTTGCCTGGAAGGTTCGACAAGGAATCGAGTCTGCAGGGCTTCATAATCTGAGAGGAAGGGTGAGGCGTGGACTCAACTCTTCCACAGAGCTAAGTGTTCCCTTATTATCCCCCAGTGTATTTAAATTGTCACAATTATATAAAGCAAGCTTCCATTTGTGTGAGCATATCCTCGTGTGTACAGTGGTGGTGTGAATGCAATGGAGGAGAGGTCGCTTTTAGAACAAGAGTGATTCAGAGTCAAGGATTCGTTTGGTTGTGCGAGGCGAGCTTTCCAAAGCTAAGTACAACTCGTCCTACTTGTAAAGAGTGTATAACTTCCTTGCTTGGAAACACTGACTAACACCCCCGTAGTTTAGTAGTTGACCATTGCAAAAATTCTGATTTGTATCTCGGACAACCGGTGTTCATTAATTGAACTCTAGTTTCTTTTATTATATAAATTGTTTAGCTATAATTGCTGTGTTGGGTTTTATGGTTTAATTTGATTTATGTGTGGTGGAGACGGATTTTGTTTGGTTAATGATGAGTACCGGTTTCAGATTGGTCTTTGGTACAACTTTTAGCAGATTTTGCCCAATCCTTTGTACATACATTTTGTAGCAGTTTAATTTGTGGGTTATATTTAGTTGTGAATTTTTGTGCTGAATGTGATTGCTTTTTTTCTTGTTTTGCATTTTCCTTTGTTGGAGTAACGGGACTGCTATGGCTTGTAAATATAAAGTGGATCTTGGATAATCTTCTTCTACATCGGGCTGGACATTGGCGACGGAGGATCTTCTTATTGTGACTTGGAAATTTTACTTCTTTTAAATGGGGTTTTATTTTATTGTGTACTATAAATAAAAGATGGTACATTTTTATTCCTCTCCAGTGTCTTACTGTCTGCTCAGCTGATCCCCAAAAGTGTGTTCTATTTTTCTAATTGGAAAAACAAAAGAGGACGACCAGACTCTAGGGGTAGGCGGCGAAGTACTGGTAGAGGACGGTGTCCTTGTGAGAGAACTACAACTCCCAGAAGGCATCGTGCCAATCAACAGCAACAAGGCGCACCTGCCGGCACACCTATTTAAACAGCGCGACAAGCCGAGCGCTTTGTCGCACTGTAACCTGACGCTTGCCGCCACGTTGACACTGCGACCAATTTTTGCTATTGATTATGTGCCTTTCAACACTGTTCAATCCGGTCCAGTCGGCCAGAGCACTCTGACTCTGGGGTTTTTACCTCTTTTTTACCTCTCCGCTGTTTTTACCTCTTTATGCTGCTAGAGCCTCTGAGCAGCCTCTGGGGGCAAACTAGACAGAGACAGCACGTGGTGGTGGGCGTGTCGCTGGCCAGACAGTCGCCAGCGCTCTCTGCTTTAAGACCGAGACTCAGCGCAGGCAGAGAGTGTGTGTGTGTGTGTGCGTGCGCATACCAATGCTCAACACTTTTGTTTCTGTCACATGTATTAGCGTGGTTAAGGTCAGCAAACACGCGTTGGGTTTTGTTGTTTTGCGCAGGGCTCCAAACGTTCCAGGAGTTTGCGTTAATTTTAGTTGTAATTGTAAATGGCTTAGTGATTTATTTTTAGTGTTACTGTGCCCTTCAGCATTCCTTTGGAATCTGGTGCGGCAGTGTTCTGAGGCTCACGTGGTACAACGGTGATGCTCTTGGTCACCGTGTCACACGTCCTGAGTTCGATCCCCGTGAAGTACAGACATAATTTATCTTTTACTGTTATATTTTACACACATATTTATTTGCTCTTATTTTCATTCATTCATTCATTCATTATCTCCCGCTTATCCTCTATTAGGGTCGCGGTGGGGTTCCCCATGCCCATCCAGGGGAGAACATCTCGGGCGCTGGGCGGATAGACCCAGGACAGGGCGCCAATCCATCGCTGGGCACACACTCACTCACACAGACACACTCTATAGGGGCAATTTTGAGAATTCAATTAACTTGATCCATGTTTTTGGACTGTGGGAGGAAACTGGAGAACCCGGAGGAAACCCACGCAGACACGGGGAGAACATGGAAACTCCATCCAGATGGGGATTCGAACCGGGAATCCCTAGCGCTGAGAGGCGAACGTGCTAAACCACTAAGCCACCGTGCCACCTGCTCTTATTTTCACCTTTGATTATTATTTCCCGGGCACCTGGTAATAATCAACGAAGGGCCTCCCACTATGTCCATAAATTGCTTCCTCCTATCCCATCACCCTAACGGTTTATACCTTCACTGAATCTGGCCGGGGCGGCACGGTGGCTTAGTGGTTAGCACGATCGCCTCTCCGAAAACATGGATCAAGTCAATTGAGTTCTCCAAATTGCCCCATATAGTGTGTGTGAGTGTGTGCCCAGCGATAGATTGGTGCCCTGACCTTGGTATATCTGCCTAGCGCCCGAAACATTCTCCCCTGAATGGGCATGGGGAACCCCCCCGCGACCCCAATATAGGATAAAGCGAAAGCTAATGAATAAATGAAAAATGAATCTGGCCGTGACCCTTTGGCCCCAGTCTGGTGAATTTATGACATTAAAAATCAGGAGATAAGTAAAAAAAATAGTCTTTATTTTACCAAACAAGAAAGAATAGGGAGTAGTAATGCAAACAAATCACACACTGGGCTCCTCTCAATACTGAGCAATGACACTGTATTGTTGGGATTCTTTTCCGATGACAGGGATGGCGCCACACTTCCAACAACTTTCTCCAGCGCCCTTCCACCTCATTTACTGCACACAGATCAGACACGATTACAGGGTGTTAATCGTAGGCAGGTGTCACTGCTTTCCTGATAATGCCACAATATACATTTAGATTAGAAAATGAAAACCAGCAACTTTTTACCTGGTGCAAGACTGAAGAGGGTTGGAGACAGGAGGAAGATGGAAGCCTGTAGTGTATGGATCTACTGAGCCTGGTGGACAGTACGGACATACTGCAGAAAGAAATACAGGTTGATTAACTCCTTTAAACAAACCAGGATGGTCAGAATTAATAAATCTATCTCCAAAGTGTGGATTTTTGTGTTCAGGATAAATGGCTTAGTTCAGTTGCCATCTATGGATTTAGCTCTCGTTTTGAGTTATTTAATGATATGTATGATAAGAAATGCTGGGATTAATCAGGTGTAAAAAACATGACCTTTTATTTTTATTTAAATTGCTGTGAATAAATTGTAAATAAATAAATAAAAAATAAAAATAAAAAACAACAATGAGTGTGGTGTTTTTAGAAAATTTAAATATTCTTGGATAATATGGAATATGTGGAGCTAACAAAAGAAGTTTAAAGATATTTAGAATAGTACACATATACTTTTGTGTTACTAAAGAAGTCTTATTTAATTTGAAGTTTAAAGTGTTGTTTGCTAATGATCAGCTGAATGATAAACTGGGAGTTTATCATTTAGCTGATCATTAGCAAACAACATTTTGCGGTGTTTAGATACAGAGCAACTCCATCAACAGCAAAACCAGGACCAGTTAACCCCATGCAGACTAGAATAGATGGGAAATCAAACTCAGAGAAGCAAAACCTTGTGCCTCTGTCATGGTTTGTTTGGGTAAGTGTATGCCCATTTAGTGGGCGCGTTTGATCGCACCCAAAGGTATGCCATGGATTGCCGATGGATACACCAGTGATGGATTGGCGTTCTGAATTCAACTGAATTGTCATGTTATACTGGTGTGAGTGAGATATGTTTATTAACTGCAATCAATATATTCATTCATTCATTCATTCATTATCTCCCGCTTATCCTCTATTAAAGTCGCGGTGGGGTTCCCCATGCCCATCCAGGGGAGAACGTCTCGAGCGCTGGGCAGATAGACCCAGGACAGGGCGCCAATCCATCGCTGGGCACACACTCACTCACACAGACACACTCTAAAATGGGGTAATTTTGAGAATTCAATTAAATTGATCCATGTTTTTGGACTGTGGGAGGAAACCGGAGAACCCGGAGGAAACCCACGCAGACACGGGGAGAACATGGAAACTCCACCCAGATGGGGATTCGAACCGGGAATCCCTAGCGCTGAGAGGCGAACGTGCTAACCACTAAGCCACCGTGCCGCCCTGCAATCAATATATAATTATAAATTAATAAGAGTGGAATTACCTGGTACAAATACAGGAGAATAATATGGAGGATAAAAGGAGTCAGAAGTCATCAGGCTGTGTGGGCTGTGTGGAACCTGATGTGGATGCATAGCACTTGTGCCAGAGGGACCTAGATATTGACAGAAAACAGTGGCACATTGTGAAATGGGTCACAGCATGGAAGGTAACACTTCTCACCATTGTGAGAAGTGCTGACCATACCTATTTTTATCTTTTTGCCCTATTACCTGTTTCTCACCACAATTATACATGTACAACAATTCTGCAAGCATTCCTTCAATCTACATGTCATTCCCCTGATAGCAGCACATTCTTCAGCATTCGGTAACACAGCAACAGGTTTAAAGTGTTTTTGATGTCACTGCTGTAGTGGTTCTTATGATGACCATATAATTATATAACCACAGAAGTTTGGGATTTGTTATTTTTTAAAATGGCTTATATGCACTCAAGCTGCTTTATATAACTGAATGTGTGTCAAACTAAACAGTTTTGA
Organism: Corydoras maculifer; assembly: GCA_019802435.1. Classification (NCBI taxonomy): domain Eukaryota; kingdom Metazoa; phylum Chordata; class Actinopteri; order Siluriformes; family Callichthyidae; genus Corydoras; species Corydoras maculifer. Next base: position 81,573 of record JAFMOD010001508.1, read on the forward strand.
TTTTTTTTTTTTACTTTAGGGTAAAATCAGTAGCTTAGGCAAGCAAACTCTGTGCTCTGGTCATGCTATTTTTTTTCTTTTCTTCACCTGTAATGTAAGCTGCTGACTTAATTTTTTTTTTAATCACACTAAAATTTAAATAACACAAATATTCCTAGATAAACAAATGTCTAATTCTAACCTTAAAAAACTTAAAAAGGTAAATATATACAGAGGGGCCCAAGAACGTATTGAAGGGATAAAATAGGGGCAATCAGACCACGAAATGCTTGATGTTCAAGGAAATGTGTGTTCTTGATAATTGGGTGTGGGCAAGGCCTGCAAAATAGCCGGTTGTTGCTCAAGGCCAGGATGTTCCATGAGCTAGGGCTCCAAACTGTGATAAACACCCCCAGAAAATGGAAGGAACCGTATGTCGTGTGTCCCCCCCCCCCCCCGAACTCCTTTGCCGAGTGGTTCTAGAAAAAGCAGAACTAGGGATGGCTTTTGCAATAAATAGAGGCAGCAACCAAACTTTGGAGCTCTGTCTCGGAGAGGCTTGGTGCTGTGCTGAGGTCAGAGCCGATCGCGATCTTGGGCTTATCTTGGAAGAACACACTGCTTTGACTCGGTTTGTTGTAAATAAACCGCTTGATTCGAATATCTTCAAAAGAGACTGCTTTGTGGTTTTTCGATGCCTTCAGAAAAGATACATCGAGGAAATTGAGATTTCCTAACAGTATATACACATTATTAGATCACTATCTTGATCATTATGTTGTATATTTTAAAAACTAATAAATATTTGCCGGTTATGTAGAATTATTCATTTATTCATTCATTCATTCATTATCTTCCGCTTCATCCTATATAGGGTTGCGGGGGGGTTCCCCATGCCCATCCAGGGGAGAACTTTTCGGGCGCTGGGCAGACCCAAGACAGGGCGCCAATCTATTGCTGGCCACACACTCACACACACTCTACAGGGGGCAATTTGGAGAACTCAATTGACTTGATCGATGTTTTCGGACTGTGGGAGGAAACCGGAGAACCCGGAGAAAACCCACGCGGACACGGGGTGAACATGGAAACTCCACCCAGATGGGGATTCGAACCGGGAATCCCTAGCGCTGAGAGGCGAACGTGCTAAACCACTAAGCCCATGTATAATTATACTGTCTTTAAAAATGACAATAGTGATCTTTGTTTGAAACTAAACTATCAGCACACGGCTATTAATTCCGAACAATCTGAAGACTGTGGGATTAGTACCCCATGTCCACCAGATTCCCTTGTAAATTAGATGAGCCCTTAAGCAAAGCCTATTCAAATCAAATGGATCAACTCTATTGAACAATGAGGTGGTGTTAAATTTACGTTGTGTTTTTTCTGAATTAATACTACTTTCAGAAACCTTAAAAAATAAAATAAAATAAAATAAAAAAACATCTACATTGTGTCTACAAAGTATCTAAATCCCATAAATCAGCAATAGTTTGGACAGTGTGGAAAATGTCTTTAATTTTACGGAACCTGAGATATTTAAAGTTTTGTGAACTTCATTTCATTTCATTTGATAACTTCAGGCTTTGATTCTGGCAATAGTGGCCACAAGATCTTCAGTTTGTCAACAAATGCATAAAAATATTATAATTTAATTTTTAAATATTATACTTTATATAATTATTTTAATATTATAAGTATTCAAGCGAAGCACTTAAGCACTTGTTAAACAATTCAGGAATCAGAAAGAATTTCAGTGTTTAAAGGCCAACAAAGCAGGCTCATTTTTTTTCGTTTAAAAGAGAGTGTAAGCTAAATTATGTATGCAGGAATTTCCATCCATCCATCCATCCATTATCTTCCGCTTTATCCTCTATTAGGGTCGCGGGGGGGTGGGGGGGACTGTGGGAGCCTGGAGGAAACCCACGTGAACACGGGGAGAACATGGAAACTCTACCCAGATAGGGATTCGAACCGATAATCCCTAGCTCTGAGAGGAGAACATGCTAACCACTAAGCCACCATGCCGCCCCATGCAGAAATTTTATTTAAAAAAATAACTGTCATGTTAATATATTTGTACTAAATGTTTATCCTGCACTTCTTCAGAAAATCTATTGTTTTCCTAACTGACTGTATGAAAGACACATATGCTGCATTGCATTGTGGTATATAATGTACTTTGTAGCACACAAATTTTGTTGCGTTTTATAGCACATTAGTGAAATTTAACCTATACCAGGGGTGCTCAATACGTCGGTCGATCGCGAAGGGGTGTCAGGTCGATCGCGATGGAGGTTTGAGGAAAAAAAGCGTTTATCACGTGTCAGCGCTTTTTTTACAGCACAGTATTGGAAGCGCTTATAAACACACACACAAACACACACACATTCACACACAATGTAATTCATTCTGAATCGCGATCTCTATCATTCTGCAAGCGAGTGGTCTGGCTGTTCCCAAAACCGGCCCGTGGCCACGCCTCCATGCCTAAATCCGAAGCACTGCCTCCCGAATCATCGACATTAGATTTACGTTACATTACGTTGGTTTCTAGGGCGGCACGGTGGCTTAGTGGTTAGCACATTCGCCTCTCAGCGCTAGGGATTCCCGGTTCGAATCCCCATCTGGGTGGAGTTTCCATGTTCTCCCCGTGTCTGCGTGGGTTTCCTCCGGGTTCTCCGGTTTCCTCCCACAGTCCAAAAACATGGATCAAGTTAATTGATTTCTCAAAATTGCCCCCTATAGAGTGTGTCTGTGTGAGTGAGTGTGTCCCCAGCGATGGATTGGCGCCCTGTCCTGGGTCTATCTGCCCAGCGCCCGAGACGTTCTCCCCTGGATGGGCATGGGGAACCCCACCACGACCCTAATAGAGGATAAGCGGGAGATAATGAATGAATGAATGAATAGATGGTTTCTGTTTGTGTTTTTTTACTTTATTTGACTTACAAGACGACTTTGCTCAAAAAGAACTAAAATGTTCCACTTTCATTTAGCTTTTATTAATGTTCATGTTCTGTTAGGAGGCAGCACAGTGACTTAGTGGTTGGCATGTTCTCCTCTCAGCGCTAGGGATTCCCATTTCGAATCCCAATCTGGGTGGAGTTCCCATGTTCTCCCCATGTCCATGTGGGTTTCCTCCGGGTTCTCCGGTTTCTTCCCACAGTCCAAAAAACATGGATCAAGGTCAATTGAATTCTCCAAATTGCCCCATATAGTGTGTCTGTGTGAGTGAGTGTGTGCACTGTGATAGATTGCCCCCCTGTCCTGGGTGTATCTGCCCAGCGCCCAAAACGTTCTCCCCTGGATGGGCATGGGGAACCCCCCGTGACCCTAATAGAGAATAAAGCGGAAGATAATGGATGGATGAATGGATGTTCTGTTTGTGGAAATGTGGGTTACAGTGATTGTTTTACATTTGTGCTTTATACTGTGTGTTTGTGTGTAACTAAAATCAGGTTTTATCTGTGCTATTTGCTGGAATGTGTTTAATAAAAGAGCATTTCTAACAGATTCGACAAAGATGTGAGTAAACAGGTTTCAATATAAAAGCTTAAAAAATAGAGATTGACCCCGGTAGATCTCGATGACCTGTTCAATGGAAAAGTAGATCTCGGGCCAGAAAAGTGTGGGCACCCCTGCTCTATACAGTGCACTATATCTGTAATAAAATGCTTCTCTAAACACAGCTCAACACAGCCTAGCTTAGTGATTTGTCTTTGTGTATTAAAAATAACTTACTGTCTCCCTTTTCTTCTGAGATTTTCTCGGTTGAATTCAGTAACATGCGCTGATGGCGGTTTGGTGGTCGGCGTTTAACTTCCATTCCTGCGTTTATTTTTGCTTTATTCTGTTTTGTATATCGCATCAAGCCAGTCAGTAGCTCTGGGTGGCCCTGTTTAAAGTTTGGGCTGTGATAATTAAGGACATTTTTTCTTGGCCCATCAGTTTGGGTTTCTGTCTCATGGTAGTGGGAATTCAGTTTAAAGCCATAAAGGTTCAGCTGACGTACAAAACTGACGAACTTGTTGGATTTAAATGAAAATGCCGACTTGTCGAGCTTGTTGGTAGACTGCATCATGGCTTCAATATCCTCCTGAACGATTAGGATTCCATTTCCACTTGAATCCCACCGTATGGCCTCCATCTCTGGATCATTCACCAGTTTCCAGAGTTTGGCGGGAAAGTTGTTCTGGTTTATCGGGAGGATGGAGTCAGATTCACGCTTCTCCATATTAAATGATTGATTATTCCAAATTATAAACCTACATAGAAACAAGAACAAAAAGAAAGCCAAAATTAGCAGCAAGCATACTTAAAAATATTAACATTTGCTACACATTGGTTAAAATTGTATTGTTCCAGCATTTACAATTAGTAATTTAGCAGGTGCTTTTATCCAAAGTGACTTACAAATGAGAGAACAACACGTCAGTATTTAAGAAGGAACTGTTTACACTGTTGGATCCAATCTGATCTTTATCCAATCTGCAGTAGCCCATTGTTCTTCTATGTGCTAGAGTAGTGATGATGCCAGAATTTTACCTTTGAATTGTAATAGTAACTCAATCTAAAAACAATACTCTATATACACAAAATGGGCAAAAGTGTTGGGACACAACTTTTAATCACTAAATTGGTGTTGTTTCTTCAGTTCTGTTTCTTAGATGTATAAAATCAGACACAAACATGTATACTGGTCAAATAGTTTGAGGAAGGTCATGACTGCACAACTCAAGGTCTAGAAAGAAATGATTTGATTGAAGTTGGTGTGGAAGACCCTGACTGACCTCAACCCCATCAAACATTTTTGAGATGTACTACAATGAAGATTGCAAAGTCCTTTCATCCATTATCAGTGTCTGACCTTACAAATCCCCACAGACACTGCAAAATCTTATAGAAAACCTTCCAGTTATAGAAACTGCTGAAGTTGTGAAGTGTAAAAGTGAAACCTTCTGTAAGTGTAATGTGTAGTTGTCCCAATACATGTCCATGCTGTGTATATATACAAATGATTAAATCATGGTCACAATGTAGAGATAAATGTATGTGCATGTCCCAATGTACAAAATGTATTATTATTATTATTATTATTATTATTATTGCATTTTCAGTGGGAACTTAGAGATGTTTGTAACAACGTAAATTATTAATAAATTCAGTTAAACAGTTATTTTTGCTTTTTTACACACTGATGGGTAAAATCTTACCCATGATCACTTATCACAAAATGGAACCACTTATTGAACATGTATTTCAGAAAATGAGCATGATGCTAATTATGTTATTATCATGTTGTTAACCTGCTGCAATCTGAATTCCTGGTACAAGATTGTGAATCTGTGTGAAATGTTTCTGTAAGTGTCTCTGTGTGTATATTTTCTCTAAAGGTCATAGATGGTCAGTAAAAATACTGCTATTATCACATTAATCTGACATGTAATATAAGGTTATTGTTTAAAACCCGGATATTATTAAAGTTCTGATCAAATAAAATGAGGTATTGTAGCGTGTAGTGTACTGGTTCTTTACCCAGGACACTTTACAAACTTTTAGGTTTTAATCTGTTTAAATACATTATTAATCTTAAATTATTTAAAAGAAAAATATTAAAGAGAAATCTCACCCTGCTTCAGAAATGCACTTAACACAGTGTGTCTGCTGCTGTTTGGTTTTGTTTTCTTGTTACTATGTTACATTGTTACATTTTATCATTGTTACTATGGTTACAATGGTTACTATGGTTTCTATGGTTATGGAATGTTCAGATACACAGCGTAACAGTCACTTACATGGCTCCTATACTTCTGTTATGTAATGCAGTAACATTAATAAATTCAACATTGTAATTATTGTTCACTATTATTAATTAAATTTGATTATGTGTAATAATATTACTTACATATAAAAAAATAACTAAAACTGTTTCAGAAATGCATTTAACACAGTGTGTCTGCTGCTGTTTGGTTGTGTTTCTGTTCTTATGTTACATTGTTACATTTTACCATTGTTACTATGGTTACTATGGTTACTATGGTTATGGAATGTTCAGATACACAGCGTAACAGTCAATTACATGGGCTCCTATAATTCTGTTATGTAATGCAGTTACATCCAACATTGTAATTATTGTTCACTATTATTAATTAAATTTGATTATGTGTAATAATATTACATACTGCCCAGCGTCCGAGACGTTCTCCCCTGAATGGGCATGGGGAACCCCACCGCGACCCTAATAGAGGATAAGCGGAAGATAATGAATGAATGAATGAATGAATATTACATACATATAAAAAAATACTTTTTTTAACATTAAAAATTAACTAAAACTCTGATGTATTGAGTTAATCCTTTTCCTGCCAGATCTCAATTTTAATATTTATACTAAGAATAACATCCATTTTCCCTTCGGGGTGGGGGCTCATGATCCTTAAGTGACCTGGCAGCATCTAGTTATGTTACTGTAAAAAAGTGCACTACATAGGGAACATCTGATAATGTGCATATTGTAAAGTGCACTCTGCTAAGGAGACACTATTTAAGATGGTGTAAAATGTCGGTAATGAGTCACAACATTTACCATTGTTACTATGGTTACTATGGTTACTATGGTTATGGAATGTTCAGATACACAGCGTAACAGACACTTACATGGGCTGCTGTACTTCTGTTATGTAATGCAGTATCATTAATAAATTCAACATTGTAATTATTGTTCACTATTATTAATTAAATTTGATTATGTGTAATAATTTTACATAAAAATATAATAATTTTATTATAAAAAATATAAAAAATAATTTTATATAAAAATAAAAAACCTAAAACTGCTTCAGAAATGCATTTAACACAGAATATGCTCCTTGAGCGACCAGGTAGCATTTAGTTATGTTACTGTAAACAAGTGCACTACATAGGGGACATCTGATAATGTGCATAAGGGGACACTATTTAAGATGGTGTAAAATGTGGGTAATGAGTAACATAACATTATCTGGTAAGGTTACTAAGTAATGAAGAAATAAATTGATCCTTGGTACTTAGAATAGCATAGAATACTTGTTTTTTTGTAAGGTGAATGTGAGCACATTTAAACTGGGGCGGTTCTGTGTCGGTTCCTGTCAGGAGACAAGAGTGTGCTAAAACACTAAACACTTATTTAACTACAAGACCATTTCATAAATTAATATTTCCATTTAATAGTGTTTAAACAATTTTGTGCTTTTTTTAAAATAAATTATTAATCATAAATCATTTAAAAGGAAAATATAAAAGAGAAATCTCACCTTGCTTTAGAAATGCACTTAACACAGTGTGTCTGCTGCTGTTTGGTTGTGTTTTCTTGTTACTATGTTACATTGTTACATTTTATCATTGTTACTATGGTTACCATGGTTACTATGGTTATGGAATGTTCATATACACAGCGTAACAGTCACTTACATGGCTCCTATACTTCTGTTATGTAATGCAGTAACATCAATAAATTTAACCTTGTTATTATTGTTCACTATTATTAATTAAATTTGATTATGTGGAATAATATTACATACATATAAAAAAATAATTAACAAAAACTGCTTCAGAAGTACAAGTTCAAGTTAAGTTATTTATTTATATAGCGCTTTTTACAACAGTACATTGTCACAAAGCAGCTTTACAGAATGAAAAGCCTTTAAACCCCCAAAGAGCAAGCCGAAGCGACAGTGGCAAGAAAAAACTCTCTTTTATCTTGTTATTCAAGGAAGAAACCTTGGGAGGACCAAGACTCAGTGGGGGACTCATCCTCCTTGAGCGGCCAGGCAGCAACAACAATGTAGGACAGACATGTAGAGACATTTAACAAATGTAAAAACTAAAAACTAGAAAACTATATGTGAGTCCATTAAGGGGGCATCCTGCAGGACCGCCAGTCCAATTAATATTCAGGTTCCATCCAGTGTTCATCGGCAGAGCCATGGATGAAGATCTCCAGGAAGCCGGTCACACCTCAAAGGAAACAGACAAGGAAGGCAGTTAGAGCTAATAATAAAGTACGGCATTTAATTATTTACTAATTTATTGACACAGTGCAGCATGTGACTCCGGCATCACTGACTAGAGCAGCATAACTAAAAGAGGCAGATACTGCAGGCTCTACATAGATGAGATGGCGCCCCGGAACAGCATCATTTCAGTGCCACCCCCCCCCCCCNATGAGGTGGGTGAAGCTGTGAAACGCCAGCATACACTGATCACAGATTACCCCCCAGCACAGCCAAGCCTGAGATCTACATCTTTATCTACAGAGGATTAATTAAACGCGAGATTAAATAAATGTGTCTTTAGTTTATTCTTAAAGATTAACAGTGATTCAGAATCACGAACGGTAACTGGAAGAATATTCCAAAGTTGAGGAGCCTTGTGGGAGAACGCTCTTCCACCAGCAGTAATTTTATTTATTCTAGGAGCTAAGAGTAGACCAGCACTTTGAGATCGGAGCTCACATGTTGGCTTGTACAATTGAATCAGCTCAATCAGATACTGTGGAGCCTGATTATGTAGAATTTTATGTTATTAATAAAATTTTGTACTCAATACGAAACTTAACTGGTAGCCAGTGCAAGTTTGATAACACAGGACTGATATGATCAGATCTGGTTTTTGTTAAAACTCTAGCTGCAGCATTTTGCACAAGTTGTAATTTATGTAATGATTTATTAGAACATCCTGTCAGAAGTGAATTACAATAATCTAACCTTGAGGTAATAAAAGCATGAATTAGTTTTTCTGCATCTTGGAGGGAGAGGAGATTTCGTGGGTTTGAAATGTTACGAAGGTGAAAAAATGCAATTCTAGTAATATTGCTGATGTGCTCTGTGAAGGAGAGATCTGAATCAATAGTGACACCGAGATTATACACAGATGAACTGGGTCTAATTAAAGAGTTATCAAGGTTTAACATAGTGTTAGAAGCTTTGTTAATTTTGTCCTTGGGTCAAACTATCAGAAACTCTGTTTTATTAGAATTTAGCAGTAGGAAGTTTTTTGACATCCATATTTTAATATCTTGGATGCAGTCCTCGAGCTTACTGACTGAACGACCATCATTAGGGTTAGCTGAAACATATAACTGTGTATCATCTGCATATGAGTGGAAACTGATTCCATGTTTACGAATAATTGATCCCAATGGAAGCATATATAATGCAAATAGGAGTGAACCCAGAACTGACTCTTGTGGGACACCATATTTAACTTTGGCGAGATCAGAACATTGGTTGTTAACACAGGTGAATTGATATCGATCTGTCAGGTAGGATTTAAACCACTGGAGTGCAGATCCTGTAATGCCCACAGTGTTTTCTAATCTATCAACTAAGATGTTATGGTCTATAGTGTCAAAGGCTGCACTAAGATCTAATAATACAAGAAAAGAGATTTGGTTATAATCAAAGGACATTAAAGTCATTAATGACTTTAATTAAGGCTGTCTCAGTGCTATGATGAGACCTAAAACCTGACTGAAAAACTTCATAAACGTTATTAGCTAGAAGATGGCGATTCAGCTGATTAAACACAATTTTTTCTAGGATTTTAGAGACAAAAGGGAGGTTTGATATTGGTCTATAGTTGGACAGTATTAGAGGATCTAAATTCGTTTTTTTAATTAATGGTTTAATGACTGCACACTTCAGATTTTTGGGGACTATTTTAAGTGAGGAATTTATAATGTTTATAAAAGGCTCTGTAATATTGGGTAGGAGGTCTTTAAGCAGGTTTGTAGGTATTGGGTCTAACATACAGGATGTTGTCTTTGATTGTGTAATTAGTGAGACAAGCTCTTTTTTAAATATGGGGTTAAAGGTATTTAACTCTTGTACTATATTATTTTCTCCACCACTAGATTTTTCAGAAATGAATGAGGGTTGATTATTGGTTACGCTACACGATGCATTAGATGATTTAAGTCTTATGTTTTCAATTTTATCACTAAAGAAATTCATGAAATCATTGCTGCTGAACTGTGAGTGAATCTGTGAATCTGATTCAGTAGCAATTCGAGTTAATTTGGCAATGGTGCTAAAGAGGAATCTTTGGATATTTTTGTTGTTCTCTATTAATTCAGAATAATATTTAGTCTTCGCTGCATTGAGTGCATGTTTGTACTTAGTCATACTGTCCTTCCATGCGACCCTAAATACCTCTAATTTAGTTTGTCTCCATTTACGCTCCATGGTTCTAGTGTTTTGTTTTAGGGCGCGTTTTTGATCATTAAATCATGGAATGAGTCTTTTATCTTTAATCCTTTTTAGTTTAAGTGGAGCGACACTGTCTAAGGTTGCAGAAAACACGTGTTTAAGGTATTCAGCTGTGTTTTCAAGTTCATCGGGTCCTGATGCTGGTTTAATGTTTAATTCGGGTAAATGTTGTAGGAATGACGCAGCAGTAGAGGGAATGATTGTACGCTTCATATCGTATTGTGGTTTAATGACTGGATCAATATCAATTTCCAAATCGGAGGTTATCAAATTGTGATCGGAGATGACCTTACTTAGTGGAACAATAGTTAAATTATTGATATTAATACCATGATAAAACTAAGTCTAATGTATGTTTACAGCGATGTTTTTCACCAACCACACTTTGAGTAACGCTCATAGAATCTAGGATGGAGTCAAAGGCTAATTTAAATGAGTCTAGTGGGTTTTCAAAGTGAACTCTGAAGTCACCGACTATTAACCCTCATGTGGAAAGTGAGAGACCTTGAGTCTGGCGTCTTGGACCGCTCGGCCATTCTGACATTGTGTGTTTACATATGTATATAGATATTAATTTGGTTACCTGTTAATTTAGTTATGAAATGCAGCATAAAAGAAGAATTTCTTTAAACAGAAAAAATGTCAATTATTTTAACTTATTTACATTAAAGATTATTTAAAGACATGAAAGTCCTGAGTTGATTTTATTTCGGGGGATGATCTTTGAATAACTGTTCAAAGTTTTCAGTTTGACTATATCAGTAGTGATTTAAATCACAATTATAGCAGTTACGTGGATTGGTGTTGTACACCATGTATTAGAAACATAGTGGATAAAGTAATACTGGTTTCACAAAAGAAAACCTAGAGGAGGGTCTCAGGAAAGAACAAGAATTATTAGACACAAGAATTATTAGACACATTAGACATGACCAAGAAAACAATGAATATGCTTTGTGACATACACCGCACATTTTCATGATAGAGTACAGCACAAGTATAATATTAGGTAATTGTTTAGAATGTTTTCGAACTGTACTGAAATGCTCTTGATCTGTACATGATCATTAAGAATTGCACCACATTAAAACATAAGTTAATTGTTCTTTAAATAATAAAGAGTATTAAGGTATTTAACACCTTAAGGTGTGAAGGGGGAAATTGTAAGGTTTTTTACTTTGAAGTAATAAGTTGTATCTCATTTGAATAGTTGAATAGTTACAGGGAAGGACAGCCCACCTAATGATTTTATACTGAAGCACAATCTTTGAGAACTCAAATCTCTCTTATCAATCACAGTCGTCTGCCATTGATGATTTTTCCTGTACACTTGTATATTCATTTAGTAAAATGCATTAAATTCTTTTGGAATGAAACCACAGACTTCTGACCATTTATTGGAACATAACAATGACATATAATGCAGAGGGGAGACAATATGAAAAAATAACAGATTGTACAGCAATAAAATAATGCACATATAATTAAATAAAGTGGTTAATTTCAGAAAAAATACAGACTAAACTCACCATTTACATAAACAGTATCTCTGTAGTGCATTCCATTCTTTAATATTTAAACTATACTTTCAGAGATCATTTCTATAGTTTCTAACTTGGAAATGGGATTTGAAAGTGTTAACTCCCTCTAACCACAGTGAAGAGTTAAAATACTCTCTTCTGTTCTTACATCGGATATGGAGTGATGACTTAACGTCTGCTTTATATCTTTGATAAATGTGTTTTCTGTTTTTGGCGGAAGAGAGTGTGTTCAGAGTGGTTATGATGTATAGAGCTTAAGACAGAAGAATTCATTGTGTATGATATGTAATTTTTTTGGTAATTAATTGATGTAAAATACATGTGAGTGTGTTAGTTAAAACACAAACACTTAATAAGATCTGAGTTTAAGGAATACTTAATGAGATTCTGACATCAGAAACCAAAGCTTATAAAACTCATTATCTTTTTTTTCTCACAGTCTCATTTCATAATCTTCCACTTAATCCCAAACTAGGGATTAGGGGGGGTTCCCCATGCCCATTCAGAGGGGAAGGTTTCAGGTGCCGGGCAGATACACCCAGGACTTAAATTGTCCAGTTCAATTCCACATGCTGCTTCTTCTTTATTCTCTCTTAGCAAGTTTGGTTTTCTTTTCTTTAGCAGATTAACTTCTATCAGGAAGATAATAAATGAATGATTCTCATAAAGAACACAATACCTTAGAAGTCCAATGCACTATCCATTGCACCACAGAGCCAACTGTGCACAAGAAATAAACCAATGATGTTTACTCATTATTTGTTTTAATTTCTAATCAATAATATGTTGGTTAAATTATCATAGAAATGAAATATTAATTTATCAAATGGTTTTGAAGTGAAATACTGTATATGTGTTTAGTGTTTTTCTGTCTCCTGACTTGAACCTTCAGACCTGCTCCATTCCTGTAACTCTTCTCCTTGGATCACCACCTTACCGTGGTGGAGGAGTTTGCGTGCTTGAATCATCCCAGAAGCTATGTTGTCTGGGGCAAAAAGCCCCTGGCAGGGTCTTCCAAGGAAAATTGGTCCTAGGTGACAGGCCAGACAAAGAGTGGTCCACCAAAACCCCTATGAAAACAAACATAATCTAATGTAACTTATTACCATATACCGCCCTCCCAGCCCATATACAGAGTTTATTAAAGAATTTAGTGAATTTCTCTCTAACATAGTAATCTCATCAGACAAGGCCTTAATAGTCGGTGACTTCAATGTTCACGCGACATGATATGAAGCGTACAATCATTCCCTCTACTGCTGCGTCATTCCTACAACATTTACCTGAATTAAACAATAAACCAGCATCAGGACCCGATGAACTTGAAAACACAGCGGAATACCTTAAACACGTGTTTTCTGCAACCTTAGACAGTGTCGCTCCACTTAAACTAAAAAGGATTAAAGATAAAAGACTCATTCCATGGTTTAATGATCAAACACGTGCCCTAAAACAAACCACTAGAACCATGGAGTGTAAATGGAGACAAACTAAATTAGTGATATTTAGGGTTGCATGACTGAGTACAAACATGCAGTTAATGCAGCGAAGACTACATATTATTCTGAATTAATAGAGAACAACAAAAAAAAACAAAGATTTCTCTTTAGTACCATTGCCGGCATAGTCGGCGTCAGACGTCAGCGGGGTCGTGTTCCAATCCGCCGGAACGCACAGGGCGGAGTGTGGCTAAACAGGCGACGGCAGCAGGGCGGTGCACTGCAACATAAAGTCATAAACACTGACCAACAAGACGAAGCGAACAGGACACGGTGCAAACAGGGTCGAGGCGAGAACAGGACGAGGCGAAACAGGGCGAGAACCATCTAGCCCAGAGTGACGGGAGTGAGCTACCTAAATAGGGACAGTGATTGGGGAAACCAGGTGTGCATAATTACAGGGGCGTGAACACTATGTGACCAAAAGAAACCGGAACTACACACAACACATGACCATAACAAAGCATGAAAAAGAACTACACACAACACGTGACAATAACAACGCATGACATACCATAACAACGCAAGACAAGGACTTACACACACACACCTGATCATGAACCAGGACAATAACAATGCATGACATACTCTACACGTGACCATAACGCAAGACAAGGACCCACAAACAAACGTGATCATAAACCATGACATAACCAAAGCTTACAGGGGCGTGGAGACCAGACTAAATAAGGGGCGGAGCTACCCAGGGAGCACCACCCCTCCGTGACAGAGAGGCATAACGTGCTAACCAATAAGCCACTGTGCCTCCCTTGATTGTACCACTTTTTTTTACTAAATTAAATATATTTCTGGAAAAAGTTATTAATGTAAACATAAGATCACATTTAATATTTTATTTGCCTATAATTTAAGTTCAGAAAAAAAAGTATTGTATAAAAAAATTGTTCATGTAGATGGTTTATAAAAATTAAACAGCTGCATGAGACTATGTAAAATAAGTTCACTGAAGATTCTGTACAGGTTGGTGGTGCACAGTTTAGTGCTGTTTTGTTGGACAGCACAAAGGGCTATGCAACCAAACACCCCTAATATGTGCACTACAGAGCTGCACTACAAATTTAAAAATGAACAGCTCTGTTAGCACCTGGTTTTGAACCAAGGACCTTGCGCACATGAGGCGAACATGATAACCACAACGTTACGGAAACCAGGTTTCACCTGTTTTGTGTTTGTTCTCAACTATTTTTCTCACTTGCACTTGCTGATTGATCATGGGAAGTGTCATTTCATGAGTGTATTTATCCATTTTTCAAACTGTTTTTACATTCATTTTGTTTGATCATTTATTGGATAAAATAAAATTACATATGAAATATGTCTGTCAGCAGTGGATAGCACATTCACTTCTAATAAATTATGAATTTGTCTGAAACATTTTGAATAAATGAACCTGAGCTTCGGCAAAAAAGCATGAATCCGTTTTACGAGTCAGTTGAAGATGAGTTTTAACAAGGCTTTGATTTGAAATACCATAACCTTGCGACAGTTTGCCCCTTCAGAAAAATTCTGATGGTTTTTGAAAGCTGAAAAGCTGCTCTTTACAGCCAACATACAGTTATTACGGTAACTTTACTCCCGCTGCTGGAGTAAGTAATAATAAAATAATCTATCTCCCTCACACACACACACACACACACACACAGAGTTTAGAAGTACAAACAGCTGACGGTGACTCCATTGTTCGGTCCCGCTGCTGGAGGAGAGGCTACAGAGGAAGCTGCTCTCATTTGATCCGGGGCTACTGACAAAACATTCAGGGCTATAGCCCCGAAAGCCTAGGTCACTTCTGTTTTCGGACCTGGGACCTTTCGCGTGTGAGGCGACCGTTATAACGACTACACTACGGAAGCCATGGCTTACCCACCTTGTTCTTTCTATGATTATGCTCGTTGACATCTGCTGATAGGTCAGAAAACAAATTCATTTCAGTACAAATTTGTCCGCTAAAGGGTGGTATAGTCATGTGTGTAAACAAATTTGATGTTTTATTTGGCTTACTAGTAATGATAATAGTGATCTAATAAAATGGGAACACGATATTGAATTATTAATTACACAGGTAAAGGATATACTGCGGGCAAATCTACTTTAATCTTGAAAAAATAAGTCTGTTTCCACCCGAGGACCTTTCGCGTGTTAGGCGAATGTGATAACCACTACACTACGGAAACCGATAGGCCACACTCACAAATCATTAAACACAAGTTATAGAACAGTTAAACGAGCTGTAGTTTACATACGCAAATTATATGTGATTGATACTGTTATAGAACAGTTACATGAGAACTAGTTTACTTACGCAACTTATATGTGATTGATACTGATAATAGATCGATTACAAATATATTAATAAATAGATTACAATTAACAGCCCCGAACTGTCCGTGAGGTTAAATCAGTAAATGAGTCTTTTCGGCATTTGATTTACGGTGACTCTGATTCAGAACAAATGCAGAGCGTGCTGATTATCCATTTGGTTTAAGGTCGGTGTCTTTGATGAGGATCCTTTATTATTATTCATCCATTATCTCCCGCTTATCCTCTATTAGGGTCGCGGTGGGGTTCCCCATGCCCGTCCAGGGGAGAACGTCTCGGGCGCTGGGCAGATAGACCCAGGACAGGGCGCCAATCCATCGCTGGGCACACACTTACTTACACAGACACACTCTATATGGGAAATCAATTAACTTGATCCATGTTTTTGGACTGTGGGAGGAAACCGGAGAACCCGGAGGAAACCCACGCAGACACGGGGAGAACATGGAAACTCCACCCAGATGGGGATTCGAACCAGGAATCCCTAGTGCTGAGAGGCGAACGTGCTAACCACTAAGCCACCGTGTCGCCCTAAGCAGAAAATAAAAAATATATTAATACATGTTTATCGAACGAAGGTAAAACAGCCTTTAAAGGTTTTCTCACTTTATCTTTATAATCCAGATGACAGTGTGTAATTACGTTGAGGTGAACTACATCAGCACTTATTAAATAATGTATTTGTGATCGTATAGATTACTTATTGTTGATCAGTAACTGCCGACAGATGAGGTTAAAATTAAGAACCAGGATCTGTCCGTGGGGCGGCACGGTGGCTTAGTGGTTGGCACGTTCGCCTCTCAGCGCTAGGGATTCCCGGTTCGAATCCCCATCTGGGTGGAGTTTCCATGTTCTCCCCGTGTCTGCGTGGGTTTCCTCCGGGTTCTCCGGTTTCCCCCCACAGTCCAAAAACATGGATCAAGTCAATTGAATTCTCCAAATTGCCCCATATAGTGTGTGTGTGTGTGAGTGTGTGCCCAGCGACGGATTGGCGCCCTGTCCTGGGTCTATCTGCCCAGTGCCCGAGACGTTCTCCTCTGGATGGGCATGGGGAACCCCACCGCGACCCTAATAGAGGATAAGCGGGAGATAATGAATGAATGAATGGATCTGTCCGTGATGGCGAGTCAGCAAATGAGTCGTTTGGGCATTTGATTCACGGCGACTCTGATTCAGGTTTTCGGAACAAATGCAGTGATAGCTGAGTATGCTGCGGGTTTTAGTTCGGTGTCATGGATGAAGATCGCAATCAGCTTTCTTTTAGTGTTTTAAACGCAGTGATGTCGATTCCTTAATTATCGCATGCTGGGAGAGCGCGTGGAAAGTAAGTTAACGGAATTAAGCTACTGTTCTGATTCACATATGGCTTTGAATGAGCAGATGGCTTGGGATGCTGGACATGTCATGAAACATTTTAGATTTAATTTATAATCGTTAATGTGTTTTCTTAAAACATCAACTTAAAACATCAACTGTTTTATTGAACAATTAGTGCTTTTAGTCATTAGAGGACATATCGGGTAAAAGTCAATTAATTTTGTAATAGAAAATCAGTTAATGCATTGAGAATGTATGTCACATCATGAGAATGTATGTAAAGTGAAGTTTACTGAGCATTTTGTACAGGTTGGTGGTGCACAGGTTAGTGCTGTTTGGTTGCACAAAGGTCTATGCAACCAAACACCACTAATCTGTGAACCACAAAGCTTCACTACAAATTTGAAAATGCACATAAAATTTAAACTTTGTTTCAACAGCAGGAAGGTCCATGCATCAAAATGCTAAACCTCTAAATACACAAAGGTCCCTGGTTCTTTTAACTAGTGTGGTGAAAGAGATCCTTTTTGTATGTAGTCTGCAAGTTCTCTTTGTGTCTCCATTAATTTCCTTTGTGGTTTCTAGGTTTCCTTCCATATTCCACAGACATGCAAATAGGTAAATAAATAAAATACTAAATTGCCCCTGTGACCGGTGGCTTAGTGGTTAGCACGTTCCC
The DNA here is from genome assembly GCA_019802435.1 of Corydoras maculifer. NCBI lineage: Eukaryota > Metazoa > Chordata > Actinopteri > Siluriformes > Callichthyidae > Corydoras > Corydoras maculifer. The sequence goes on from JAFMOD010001508.1 coordinate 99,175, forward strand.
CTCTCAGCGCTAGGGATTCCCGGTTCAAATCCCCATCTGGGTGGAGTTTCCATGTTCTCCCCGTGTCTGCGTGGGTTTCCTCCGGGTTCTCCGGTTTCCTCCCACAGTCCAAAAACATGGATCAAGTTAATTGAATTCTCAAAATTGCCCCATATAGAGTGTGTCTGTGTGAGTGAGTGTGTGCCCAGTGATGGATTGGCGCCCTGTCCTGGGTCTATCTGCCCAGCGCCCGAGACGTTCTCCCCTGGATGGGCATGGGAAACCCCCCCGCGACCCTAATAGAGGATAAGCGGGAGATAATGAATAAATCCCCCCCCCCCCCCCCCCCCCCCCCCCCCCCCCCCCCCCCCCCCCCCCCCCCCCCCCCCCCCCCCCCCCCCCCCCCCCCCCCCCCCCCCCCCCCCCCCCCATGCCCCTGTGACTGGGTCACTATTAAGTGTTGCAGTTTGGAAAAAGCCAGTGATGTTGTCCACGTTAAACTCCTAAATAAACCCACATGCTTATGCTGCTGTTTGCTGCATATAAAGACTAATATAATATAACCAATTTTGTTATAGAGTATTTCAATCAGGAATACGTAGCTGCAGAATTATCCTGTGTATAGTGGTGTCTAAAATTTGAAAACATTTGAAAACATTACATTAAACTACTAATCTCGACCACAAACCACCTCAAATTACAAAAACATTATAGAACCACATTATGGTTATTTTGGAGCAAAAAAAATTAAGTATGATTTATTACAATGTATAAGTGCACTTTTGTAGTTATACAATTACAGATTCAATTTTTTCTTTACATACTTTTTTGGTTTCCTTTACATTTCTTTTTCACCAATCAGCAGTTACTTGTGTGGTAGATGTTTTGTTGGTGTATGTTGCTCTGGTGTGAGTGTATCAGATATAATAATGTTTATGTTGTTAAACACCAAAGTGACACTTCTGGAATTAGAATAGTCCAAAGAAATGTCCAGCAAACAGAAACCTGTAGGTGGTGTCTACAGTGATAAATGATTAGAGGGTGACAGACATAAATAATGCATCAACAAGTGTGTCACTGTATTTGATTTTACATCTATAGGATGGAACAATAAGGTAACATTGTGTAACAGAGCATACCGGGAGTGGACATACCGGGAGTACATTGGTGTAAGTGCAGTGTTAAGGATCCTCCACCTAACAAACAATACCTGCCTCATTGTGGTCCTGTGAAAATTCTGGCCATCAAAGAGAAAAGTAAAAGAAATGGACAGATGGATTAGAGTCTATAATTGTTGAACTACAAAGGGCATTTACACTCTTGTGCAAAAAAGCAAAGTTATATTCTAATACAGAATACATCAGTTTTATGCCCCCAAATGTATGTTTTAAGGTCAGAGGTTACTGAAGACAGATAACAATAACAAATAAAATCAGCAGTGGGTTGCAATGTGAATTTTAAAAAGGCTGTTTAAATTTAAACCTATAAGCTTCCTGTAAATTAAAAAACTATTCTTTATGAAATGTGTTAATAGATATTTAATTTGGTGTAGTGTTTATAGGACAGCTTGTAGAGCCTGATGTGGGAGGAACCTGTAAGTCTTCACTCTGACTCATATCGCTAAATAATGCTCTTTCCAGCAATCCAACAATTCCAGCAACCGTGGTAGAAATGGATACAGCACCCAGAAATATATGTGTGTGTCTGTGTGTGTGTCTGTGTGTGTGTGTGTGAGAGAGAGTGTGTGTGTGTGCTTAAGCGTGGGCGTGTTCTGTCTCTTGTCTTTTACTGGATGCTCAGTAGGATGTCTTGTTAGACCTGTTATTTTAACAGTGCATTACAGGCTACCAAGACCATAATTTATGTGTGTATGTTTGCCTCCGTCTTTTTTCTGATCTCTCAGTTTGCCAATCTTGTTGGTTATTTGACATTTTGCTTCCTGTTTTATCCATTTTCCCCCCAATTTTCTGTCACTGTCTCCCTCTTCCTCTCTGTCTTAAAGCACCATGATATACACTAATGGAGCTGCGGAAATGGAGCATGAGCAGCCTATCTGGTAGGATGTGTGGGAGAAGTCAGGTTAGACAGGGCTTGTCAAACATGTTGGTTAGCCCACTGGTACCTGTTGACCCACTCCTGCTTGCTGTCCGAAGAAGAGGTGCATTGGTGGACCACCGTGATGTTATCAAAGCACACCAATCACACAAGATGCACAGCACACCACAGGCCAAACGCAAGGAGTGGGAGTGAGTATGAGCCTTGGACTTCATCAGCTCACTTTCATTCTATGCAAATGTACATGAAAAAATGTAATCATTTCAATTATGTATTTACTGCATAATAGGTCATTACTCAAAGCTGTATAATCACCCTTTTAAAATTCACCTGCATGAAAAGTTTGCATGTTCTTCTCATGTCTGCATTAGTTTCCTCAGTCAAAAAATATGCTAATAGATAAAATGCTGGTATTAAATCGCCTCAGGTGTAAATGTGTGATTAACAGCTTGTCTGTGTGTTTTTCCTGTAATGGATTAGTGACCTATTTAGGTTTCTCTTTTGTAAAGTGATATCTGGGTTAGATGTCAGCACTCTCCTTGACCCTAATCAGAATAAGAGTGTTAATATATAAATGAATACACATCCTGGGGAAGCAATAACAATACTGCCAATCAAACTGCACAATTAAAATGTAGCTCATTTTCTACATAACTACTGACTTGGGGTGTTCTCATTTGCTAAATGACTAAATGTTATGCAAATGTACCTGTGCATGACACAAGGGAAGCCCTTTGGGCATATGTCACCTAAAGCAGAAAGAAACCATCCATCTATTATCTTCCGCTTTATCCTGTATTAAGGTCGCGCGGGGGGTTTCCCATGCCCATCCAGGGGAGAACATTTTGGCACGGGGCAAATGCACCCAGGACAGGGCGCCAATCTATCGCTGGGCACACACTCTATATGTAGCAATTTTGAGAACTCAATTCACTTGACCATGTTTTTGGACTGTGGAAGGAAACCGGAGAACGCGGAGGAAACCCACGCAGACACGGGGAGAACATGGAAACTCCACCCAGATGGGGATTCGAACCGGGAATTCCTAGCGCTGAGAGGAGAACATGCCAAACCACTAAGCCACCGTGTTCACCTAAAGCAGATACCATTCTGTATCTGTATCATATTCCTAAAATTACATTACATTAGATTTTTCCTGTAAACAGCTGTTTGCTGAACTATTGCTTAGGGACCACTGGTGTGTGTGTGTGTGTGTGTGTGGGGGTGCGCATGTGTGTGTGTGTGTGTATATGTGTTTGTATTCCGATGATGGAATCCCATCTGGTTTGGATGGATCACTGTGACTTTAATCTTCCCCAAAGCAGTGACACACACTTTCAACAGAGTTTATGGGTAAATGTGTGCGTGTGGGATGATTTCTCACCAGCGTAGGGGGCTAGTGCTGTCACACACACCCACCTAAAAGACTCTCATATTGTGCACAGTGGAATAATTACTCAGTTGGTCTACAACCGAGAACACATCACCCCCACCACAATTACAACCTACACAGTTTGTTTAATTCTTTTTGCGCATTTCTTATTCCTATCTGTTTGTTAATTGTCTGCCTACCTACATGCCCTGTATATACACCGAATAATCACTTTATTTGCAACACCTGCTCGGATAGTATTTTTTGTTTGCAATTTTTACAACCGACTACAGGGTGCAGCATAAATTAAAGTGTTATTTTCATAAAGCAACATTAAAGTATATTCACATTAAACTGAAAAAAATTGGCAATTTTAAAGTGGGCACAGTAATCAGTGTTTAATCAGCCTTTGCCATTATATAAAAACCTTATGACAGAAAGACACGTTTAACAGGAAAGTGCCACCAGTGAGATAGTTAAAGACTGGTTTTAGGGACATAGCATAAGCAAAGCACACATATATCACAACATAGACAAACATGGTCATGGCTTTTGGATCGGCTGCCACTTAGCAGCGCTCAGGCCTATCTTGTATTTCATAAAATAGAAACCAAACTAAGGAATAAAAAATCCTTTAAAAACACATTTAAACTTACATATGCATGAAAAGGAAATTTTTGAGTAATTTTTTAAAGAAACTGTGAAACTTGTCCTCAAGGAAAGAAAATCCACATTTCAAATGCTCCGGCTTATATTAGCCTTTCGCAGTCTTGCCTCTGAACATCATCACAAATTTAAATGGAAGGGTAACTGGCAAATGAATGGTGGCAATGATCATGGCAATGAGAATGCTGTGCAAATCTGACACATACCATTCTCTGTCTTTTTATTTAAGATAAATTTAAAAAAAATATTTCTTAACTATTTAAAAGCTGTCGATGATCTGTCCAGATTATGTCCGTGACACACCATTTGAGAATTGTTGTTATAGAGCATCTCTGTATGTAAAACCGGCATTTCAGAGCATTTAAGGGCCTCTGTCTGATCAAGCTACCCTGTATTCCCCTTATGCAGTTAAAGGCACGTGGACTGGTTGTGAAATCCCACATATATTTAGGAATATCAAGTTGTGAGTAGGGGCGGCACGGTGGCTTAGTGGTTAGCACGTTTGCCTCTCAGCGCTAGGGATTCCCGGTTCGAATCCCTATCTGGTTTCCATGTTCTCCCCGTGTCCGCGTGCGTTTCCTCCGGGTTCTCCGGTTTCCTCCCACAGTCCAAAAACATGGATCAAGTCAATTGAATTCTCCAAATTGCCCCATATAGAGTGTGTCTGTGTGAGTGAGTGTGTGCCCATGGGGAACCCCACCGCGACCCTAATAGAGGATAAGCGGGAGATAATGAATGAATGAAAAAGTTGTGAGTAGGCGGCACTGTGGCTTAGTGGTTTAGCACGTTCACCTCTCAGCGCTAGGGATTCCAGGTTCGAATCCCAATCTGGGTGGAGTTTCCATGTTCTCCCCGTGTCCACGTGGGTTTCCTCTGGGTTCTCCAGTTTCCTCCAACAGTCCAAAAAAAAACATGGATCAACATGGATTGAATTCTCCAAATTGCCCCGTATAGAGGGTGAGTGTGTGCCCAGCAATAGATTGGCGCCCTGTTCTGGGTGTATCTGCCCAGCGCCCGAGACGTTCTCCCCTGGATGGGCATGGGGACCCCTCCCCGCGACCGTAATAGAGGATAAAAGCGGAAGCAGATAATGAATAAATGAATGAAAAGTTGTGAGTATAGATATGTTGGTTGGATGAGCAGCAATTGGCTGCAATTTTATGTTTTTCCTTGATCATTCCATTCCATTCATGGTCTATTCTCAACAACCCCCACAAGGTTGGTAGTAAACAGGTACACAAACTGGGCTTAAAACTTGTTCTTTTCCTCTTGAACTGTAGTATGATTAATAAAGAATTGTTAAAGACGTATAAGTACTAATACAAGCAACAGAAGAGAAAAGGCAAACTGTAAATCTGCTCTGTAAAGCATGTTCAGATTAAAGAATAATTTTCTAATGTATTTGTATTTGTCTCTCTGTTTATCTCCTGATAGTTTGGAAGTGACTGTCTGCAGAAAGACAGAGAAAGTGAATGCATTAGTGTAAGTGGGCAGAAACAGCAGTCTGTAATTACAGTGCTCTACTATTAGACTATGTGTGTGTGCACGTGTGTGTAATATAAGCCTGTTATTTTTACATGAACATTGGTCTTACATATGCCACTGCACTCGAAATGAACACCAGTCTCAATATACCTAATGTCTGTTGTGTTATTTAAGTAATTTACTGGCAATTTAAAAATCACAACGCTTTGGACACTTGGAGTCTGAGTTCTGTATATCTGAATGTTCCATATGCCAACATAGTGTGCAAAGTTTTCCCATATACAGACAAACAAATTCAATATGTTCAATTTACTTACTTGCCCATTTTAAGACCGTGAATGGAAAGATTCAGACATGCAACATGCAAAGTCCACAGTGAAACAACCTTGCCCAACAACCTGGTTGGGAATCGAGCCAAAAGATCTTTTGCAATAAATTATGAAGTCTAGTAATTGTGCCAATGCGCTTTGTTGTCATAAATTACCAAGTTAATAAAATACTTAATCAGTTTTTCATTGCTGCCCAGCGATGAATTGGCGCCCTGTTCTGGGTCTATCTGCCCAGCGCCCGAGACGTTCTCCCCTGGATGGGCATGGGGAACCCCACCACGACCCTAATAGAGGATAAGCGGGAGATAATGAATGAATGAATGAGTTTTTCATTGCTTAAACCTTCAAATGTTTTTCAATCATTGATTTTCACCTTAACAATAAGTAAATTTGTATTTAAATGTATTATAAGTTTAATAGGGCAGCACGGTGGCTTAGTGGTTAGCGTGTTCTCCTCTCAGGGCTAGGGATTCCTGGTTCGAATCCCAGTCTGGGTGGAGTTTCCATGTTCTCCCTGTGTTCATGTGGGTTTCCTCCGGGTTCTCTGGTTTCCTCCCACAGTGGATCCCGCATGGATCAAGGTCAATTGAATTCTCCAAATTACCCCATAGTGTTTGTGTGAGTGAGTGTGTGCCCTGCAATAGATTGGCACCCTGTCCTGGTTGCATCTGCCCAGTGCCTGAAACTTTTTCCCTTGAATGGGCATAGAGACCCCCCACGACCCTAGTAGAGGATAAAGCGAGAGATAATGAATGGATGGATATAAGTGTAAATGCAATTACATGTGTCCAACGACACATTTTTATGAAACATTATTGTTCATTAAGTGTTGCTCATCAACACTTAATATTTGTAAATAAATGAAGTCAACACAATACCCAACACAACTTTTTTCGTAAAAACATGCCTATCTTCACAATAAATTTAAGTTTACTTCTGACGGATCTGCAATGTTAAAGGCAAACTAAAGATGGTGCTGCAGGACAACATCTCACACATCACACATTTTTTTTAACACTGATTGATCACACTCCCTACCTCTACTGAAACCTTTTTACCTGCAAGGTTTGCATAGTAAAAATGCCTTGGAATAATGCATCGAGTTAAGATATGGAACATCTGGTCCATATCCAGAACTGCCAATCTTCATGTGAGCAAAATTTGGTTCTTGAATAAAAACATTAAGATAGGCAACATTTCCTAAACCACATTTGTTTTAAATCTGGAAAAGATTTATCAGTACTAGGTACATGTGAGTCACTTTTGGCCAACATGTAGCCCCAATCTGGTGTTTATGTGACCCACATTTTGCTACCGGGAGATGCCCACCCAATTGCTGTTAATCAATGCAGCATGTGGGCCAGATCTGGGTCAGAACAGTTTTATGGCATGAAAACAGCTAATGAGATAAGCTTATTGGTAACAGAACCAAAGTGGAAATCCTGAATTCTTCTTGTTTAGCTTTAAGAGTTTAAGAGGTGTGTCTGTAGTTAGTGCAGTGCAAAGCATACATTTCTGTGGCCCTTGTGTGAGAGCTGGTTTGTTTCTTGTGTTAAAACTGGATATTTCCACCCAATTTTCACCCAACACTTATCAGAAATAAAAAAAAATAAAAAAATAAAAACATAGGACATCTACACATCACACCTACTGGAGCTTTTATTACATTCATTCATTCATTATCTCCCGCTTATCCTCTATTAGGGTCGCGGTGGGGTTCCCCATGCCCATCCAGGGGAGAACGTCTCGGGCGCTGGGCAGATAGACCCAGGACAGGGCGCCAATCCATCGCTGGGCGCTTTTATTACATTTTATTTTAATTTATTTATAATCTTTAGCTATATCAGCTTTCACTATTTAGGAAAAACATTAACAAGATTGCTGCAAAATTGGAATTTTTGACCAATTATCCAGAAATGCATTAGTAAGGTCAGACACTGATGTAGGATGAGAGGACCTGACTATCTCCATTGCAGTTTATCCAAAAGATGTTTGATTGGGGGCGGCACGGTGGCTTAGTGGTTAGCACGTTCGCCTCTCAGCGCTAGGGATTCCCGGTTCGAATCCCCATCTGGGTGGAGTTTCCATGTTCTCCCCGTGTCTGCGTGGGTTTCCTCCGGGTTCTCCGGTTTCCTCCCACAGTCCAAAAACATGGATCAAGTTAATTGAATTCTCAAAATTGCCCCTATAGAGTGTGTCTGTGTGAGTGAGTGTGTGCCCAGCGATGGATTGGCGCCCTGTCCTGGGTCTAT
>JAFMOD010001508.1:121725-151506 GCA_019802435.1 Corydoras maculifer
CATCACTCGTGAACAAGACCCCGAGATACTTAAACTCCTCCACTTGAGGCAAGATCTGATCCCTGACCCAGAGAGGACTCTCCACCCTTTTCCGACTGAGAACCATGGCCTCAGATTTGGAGGTGCTGATTCTCATCCCGGCCGCTTCACACTCGGCTGCAAACCGATCCAGTAAGAGCTGAAGTTCGCAGCCTGATGATGCTAACAGGACCACATCGTCTGCAAACAGCAGCGATGTGATCCTCATGTCACCAAACCGGACACCCTCCATCCCCTGGCTGCGCCTAGAAATTCTGTCCATATGAATAATGAACAGAACCGGTGACAAAGGACAGCCCTGACGGAGTCCAACCCTCACTGGAAACAAGTCCGACTTACTGCCGGCCATGCGAACCAAGCTCCTGCTTCGCAAATACAGGGACTTAATGGCACGTAGTAAGGAGCCATGTACCCCATACTCACGAAGCACCTCCCACAGAATACCCCGAGGAACACAGTCGAAGGCCTTCTCCAGATCCACAAAGCACATGTAGACTGGTTGGGCAAACTCCCATGAACCCTCGAGGATCCTGGAGAGAGTGAAGAGCTGGTCCAGTGTTCCACGACCAGGACGAAAACCACACTGCTCCTCCTGCATCCGAGGTTCAACTATCAGTCGCACTCTCTTCTCCAGTACCCCTGCATAGACTTTGCCGGGGAGGCTGAGGAGTGTAATTCCCCTGTAATTGGAACACACCGTCCGGTCCCCCTTTTTAAAAAGAGGCACCACCAGCCCTGTCTGCCAGTCCAGAGCCACTGCCCCCGATGACCATGCAATGTTGAAAAGGCGCGTCAGCCAAGACTGCCCAACAACATCCAGAGCTTTGAGGAACTCCGGGCGGATCTCATCCACCCCAGAAGCCTTGCCACCAAGGAGCCCTCTGACTACCTTAGCGACTTCAGCCACAGTGATGGACAAGCCTCCTCCCGGGTCCTCTGACTCTGCCTCCTCTCCGGAGGGCATATTGGTGGGATTGAGAAGGTCCTTGAAGTATTCCTTCCACCGCCTAATGACGTCCCCAGTCGAAGCCAACAGTGCACCCCCTCCACTATATACTGTGTTGGTGGCACACTGCTTTCCCCTCCTGAGTCGCCTAACAGTTTGCCAGAATCTTCTAGGAGCCGACCGAAAGTCACTTTCCAAGGTCTCACCGAACTCCTCTCACACCCGTGTTTTTGCCTCCGCGACGCACGAAGCCGCAAATCGCTTGGCCTGTCAGTACCGGTCAGCTGCTTTTGAAGTCCCACAAGCCAACCATGCCTGATAGGACTCCTTCTTCAGCTTGACGGCATCCCCCACACGGGGTGTTCACCACCGTGTTCGAGGGTTACCGCCACGACAGGCACCGACTACCTTGCGACCACAGCTCCTGTCCGCCGCCTCAACAACGTAGGAACGAAACATGGCCCATTCAGGCTCAATGTCCCCCACCTCCCCCGGAGTGAGGTTGAAGCTCTGACGGAGGTGAGAGTTGAACATCTGTCTGATGGGTTCTTCTGCCAGACGTTCCTAGCAAACCCTCACTACACGTTTAGGTCTGCCCGGTCTGACCGGCATCTTCCCCCGCCATCTGATCCAACTCACCACCAGGTGGTGATCGGTTGACAGCTCAGCTCCTCTCTTCACCCGAGTGTCCAAGACACATGGCCGCAAGTCCAATGACACAACTACAAAGTTGATCATTGAACTGCGGCCTTGGGCATCCTGGCGCCATGTGCACTTATGGACACCCTTGTGCTCGAACATGGTGTTCGTGATGGACAAACCGTGATTTGCACAGTAGTCCAACAACTGAACACTACTCGGGTTCAGATCAGAGAGGCCGTTCCTCCCAATCACACCTCTCCAGGTCTCACTGTCATTGCCCACGTGAGCATTGAAGTCCCCCAGTAGGACTACAGAGTCTCCAGGGGGAGCAATTTCCAGTACTCCCCCCACAGACTCCAAGAAGGCTGGGTACTCTAAACTGCTGTTCGGCACATAAGCGCAGACAACAGTCAATACCCGTTCCCTCACCCGAAGGCGTAGGGAAGCTATCCTCTCATCCACCGGGGAAAACCCCAACATGCAAGCGTCAAGCCGGGGGGCCACGAGAAAGCCCACACCTGCCTGACGCCTCTCGCCATGGGCAACTCCAGAAAAGAACAGAGTTCAGCCCATTTAAGGAGATTGGACCCAGAACCCACGCTGTGCGTTGAGGTGAGCACGACTATATCTAGCCAGTATCTCTCGACCTCCCGCACAAGCTCAGGCTCCTTCCCTGCCAGTGAAGTGACGTTCCAAGTTCCGAAAGCCAATTTCAGCAACCGAGGATCGCGACGCCCAGGCCCATGCCTCCGGCCACTGCCCGATCCACACTGCACCGAACCCCTATTACTACCCCCCCCACAGGTGGTGAGCCCATTTGAGGGGGAACCCATGTAGCTCCTTCGGGCTGGGCCCGGCCGGGCACCATGGGAAAGTGCCCGACCACCAGACGCTCGCTGACGAACCCCATTGCCCCAGACAACATAGCTCCTAGGATCATTCAAGCACGCAAACTCCTCCACCGCGGTAAGGTGGTGATCCAAGGAGGAGATGTTCAGATACAATTGTAACAATTTAATTTAAGCTATGCTTGATGCTGGAAGCAACCATGGTAAGGTGACTTTTCCTGGCTGTAATTTTGCCAAATGTAAAGTAGCTTTAGATTATTTCAAAAAAATATTAAGCTTTTACTTATGGACCATACCAGTGGAACATTATGTTTGGATACTATTTAAATAATAATATTAATTTGCATCTAATTCTTAATGCTAATGCCTGATTTAAATTCTACACATTATGCACATGTCAATATTTCTAGAGCAGCCTTAATTCTAGGTTTAATCTAGGATAGATATTTTAGTACTAGCATGGCAGAAATTTTGCTGACTATGATAATTAGCTTAGTTAATTTAATTAATTTATTAATTAAGGACTTATTTTGGCTTTACAATAGCACTTTGTGTTAGAGTTAATATGTGTTATGGTTAGGTATTAAAACCTGGTTCTAGTTCAAAACCATTTTCAAAAGTTTAAGAACCAGATACGGCGGCACGGTGGCTTAGTGGTTAGCACGTTCGCCTCTCAGTGCTAGGGATTCCCGGTTCGAATCCCCATCTGGGTGGAGTTTCCATGTTCTCCTTGTGTATGTGTGGGCTTCCTCCGGGTTCTTCTGTTTCCTCCCACAGTCCAAAAGCATGGTCAAGTCAATTGAGTTCTCCAAATTGCCCCATATAGAGTGTGTTTGTGTGTGAGTGTGTGCCCAGCGATAGGTTGGCTCCCTGTCCTGGGTGTGTCTGCCCAGCGCCCGAGATGTTCTCCCCTGGAAGGGCATAGGGAACCCCACCGCGACCCTAATAGAGGATGAAGCGGAAGATAATGAATGAATGAAAGAACCAGATACTTATTTACATTTTTATTACATTTACATCTGTCATTTAGCAGATGCTTTTATCCAAAGCAACTTACAAATGAGTAGCTATATTGTAGTATAATCAAACCTGATCATTATCCAATATTGCTTCTAGTTTATTATCAATCTTTTCTCTTTTTTGGTTTTTATAGACAAGTACTTGTGAAAGAGATTTTTAAGATTGTTTTTAAAAATGTGACTCAGCCTTACAGACAGAGTTGGGAAGATTGTTCCACCATGGTGAATGATATGGAGTGGAGTGAGAATTAGCACCACTGTGGTGTTGAATCACCATTCATTACTAGAGCAAAGTGATCAAATTGGAGTGTATTTTGAAAATATAGATTGAAGGTAAGAGGGGGCCGATCCAGAGATTGTCCAGGAGGCAAGAGGCAATGCCTAGTTCTGAAGCCTTAAATCTAGGTTCAGTCTAGGTAAGATTTTTTAGTACTCACTGGGCAGATTTAATTCTGACTATGCTAAATAATTTAGCTACTCAGCTAATTTTCGAGATTACTTTATTACTCGAACAGAAAAAAACATTGACTCCACACATAGGTTTCTAATTAGGCATTATATGCCTGAACAAGATTGTGATTAGTGCAAATTTTAGTGATTAGTGCAAATTTTAGAATATTAGAATTAAATACAAAAATGTTACATTTCAACTCCAGAAGTACAGGAGAGCACAGAGAGTACAGCACAAACCAGACCTACCACAAAATATACACCATACTGTTAAGCATGGTGGTGGTACCTACTGTAATGAGGGTGATACTTTATATGAAAAACTATTTTAAAGTTGTATTGTTCTATATGTACTGCATGTTCCCTAAAGAGAATGGGTTATTCACACTTATGAATGGTAAATGTAGGCAGGGGTGTCCAAATTTTGCACAACATTGTGTGTGTGTGTGTGTGTGTGTGTGTGTGTGTGTGTGTGTGTGTGTGGCAAAGCACTCAGTGTGAGAGTAATGATTAAGTCCATTAGGACTAATTGAGAGGCAGCATCGTCAGCACAGTGCCTAACTCCAGAGTCATAATCATTACCATAATGAACTGAGGGAGACAGACAGAAAGAGAGCGAGAAGTAAGAAAGAGAGGGGGATTGATTTAGAAGCTGGAAAAGGTGAGAGCTGAAAAAATAAAAAAGAGACAGTTATGAAACTTGTCAAAACACAATAACAAGCTCATCATAACCACTTTACACTTTCATTACATTCATAACATTTTGCATTTATGACTTTAAGTACACTACGTGACAATTGTACATCAAATAAAAATAATACTGTCTTTATCAACAATACTTTAAATTCATCACAGGGGACACAGGGAAATTCGCTTAAACAAACTAATGAATCACAACATAACACATCACACCCACATCACACATCTCACACTCACCATTTTTAAACTGCCACATCTTTAAGGCATGAAATTGAAAAACAATCTTATCAATCGTTTCAACACTTTAAAAAGACTGTCATATGGTTACCACGTCACACCCACAGACACCAGAATTGACACACATTTGTAGTGCATCGATTTACATCCCAAACTTTGCCCAACAATACCATAATTGAGATTGCAATAATAATAGTCACATTAATAATACGAATATTTCAGTTTTTAATGGGTTAGTGCAAAGTAACACTATATACTGTAAAGTAATACAATAAGCTACACTGAATTTAATTGAGTAAAAGACAGGAAGTGAAAAAGAAAGAGATGGAATGAGTCCAGTGCCCACGTCAGCCCATTGATCCTTCTCTACTTCAGTTCTTCCCCTTGCCTCACTTTCACAGTCTCCCTCCATCCTATCAACCCCCTCGTAGTGTGCTGAGTGGTGCTGTTACTGCAAAATCCAAAATCTGCCCGATTCATCACATACCCTTTCAATTAAGCACTAAACACTATTTCTGTGTGTATGTGTGTCTGTGTGTGTGTGTGTGTGTATAAAGGAGTAATGAAATTTCTAAAAGACTAAGTGCTGATATCAGTTAGGAACAGAAAATAAAATGACATAGACAATTGATCGAGAACCCAGTAAAAGAGAGTGCAGACAGACTGACAGAAGGGAGAAGACAAAAGTGGGAAAACGACAAAGTCACAGAAAGTAAGAAAGACACAGTTTATGCTTGAGAAAGACAGCAGCACATTAAGTGATGAAATATTAAGCAGTAGACAGATGAGTGAACACCATCCAGTCCTAATGTAGGACAGTGTGTGTGTGTGTGTGTGTGTGTGTGTATATATATATATATATATATATATATATATATATATATATATATACCCCCCCCCCCCCCCCCCCCCCCCCCCCCCCCCCCCCCCCCCCCCCCCCCCCCCCCCCCCCCCCCCCCCCCCCCCCCCCCCCCCCCCCCCCCCCCCCCCCACTGCTAACAGCAGTAATTCTCTTTGGAAGGCTTTCTAGTGTATTTTAGTATGACATTTTATTTGGCTGCTTGAGTAGTGAGATGAAAAGCTGAGGGTGGGTTTTAACTAGTTACATTTTAGTATAGGTTAATACTTTACGTAGAAAAGGGCGGCACAGTGGCTTAGTGGTTAGCACGTTCGCCTCTCAGCACTAGGGATTCCCGGTTCGAATCCCCATCGAGTTTCCATGTTCTTCCCGTGTCTGCGTGGGTTTCCTCCGGGTTCTCCGGTTTCCTCCCACAGTCCAAATACATGGATCAAGTCAATTGAGTTCTCCGAATTGCCCCGTATAGAGTGTGTATGTGTAAGTGAGTGTGTGCCCAGCGATAGATTGGCGCCCTGTCCTGGGTGTATCTGCCCAGCACCCGAAACGATCTCCCCTGGTTGGGCATGGGGAACCCCCCCGCAACCCTAATATAAGATAAAGCGGAAGATAATTGATGGATGGATTTCAGTCTTATTTAAGGGAATTAAAATGTTTAAAGAAAATTGTTTTTTTTTACACAAGCATAAGTAGGAATGTTTGTGTCATAAGAGCAGTAAATGCTTTAGTACTTTATTTATTAACTGTGGTTGTGATGTACTTGCTCTAAATAACAATTTCTTTTGGCAAATGCTTTTTGAACTAGACAGAAATTACAATTTAAGTATAAATAATTATTTTGTGATGTTTCTTCATTAAGATGAGCTTGTCTTCCAGGGTAAGATGTTTCTGTGGTTCTGTCCTTAATAGTACATCCGAGTCTTAAATTTTTCTTGTGATCCTGGTTTGATCCATTTTTCCATGGCAGTTAACTTAACATAAAATCAGCTCTTATTAATTTTAGCTTCTAATTTCTTTTTTAGGAAAATTATATATAAACTTTGTTTGAGGTCTAAGAATATCTGAACTTTTTTTTTTACTTCATGTACAATAATTACTACAGATTTTACTACCACAGAATTACTACTACAGATCATGGTATTATATTATTTTTGACTGGCAATTTTAAAGTAAGTCTCTAATAAAAAAATTCATAATCTTTTATTCCACATTTTGATGATATATTTATTCTTTATTCGTCCTAGCTGCATACTGTGTAACTAATTTGTACATTTAATACATTGACATTTTTTGGGTTGCAATGCATGTGTACAGGGACAGTTTATGAAATAATGCAGACAAATATGATGAATACACAGTTGTAGCATTTTTTATTTATCTGTTAGATTGCATAAAGAGGGGAAATTATTATAGGCAAATAAACACTAGCAAAAATTGGCATTCAGACTGTGTTTCGTCACTGTCTCTCTCACACTGAGATCAGTATCATATCCAGTAATGTATGCTTGTGACCACCCTGCCATTTTCCCGCCACTTGCACGCCCACTTTTGTTCCACCTCTGCATCAGATACAGACACTTTTATTATATCATCAGTATATTATGGAGATCCTGGAACACAGTCATTGAATAAATGCAATTGCAAGGATCCTCTGTTCTTGTACATACTGTCATATACTTAAAGACACAGCATTTTTGTCACACAATCACCACCTCAATCTCAAACACTTATATATCTTATATTGGCTGGTTCATGTTTTTTTGTTGCTTTTATAAAGCCAATTTGTGGGTTCATAAGTTCAAATCTAATGGAAGAACTTACTCGAATAAGAATGACCCGGTTTTCACACAGCTTGTGTTGTTCATTTGCAAACTGGGTTTTGATTGGAGTGTTATTAAAAACGTGATCAGTTTGATCACATTGAGAACTGCAGCAGTCCACTGTGTAGCATTTGAAGGTATGAGATCTTTTTTATTTGTGTTTTTTTTATTTGTGAGAGGTTTCATTCAAAAAAAATAATTGCATGATTTATTTATTAAGTTATAGAAAGGAGAAAAGAAAGGTAAAAGATATGAACAAAACAACAAGATTTTGGAGTAAGTTTTGGGGGCTTTTGGCATTGACCCAGAGAAGCATTTGTGATGTCAGACACTGATTATGAATGACTGGACCTGTCTTGTTATTTCCAGTCTAATTTATCCCAAAGGTGTTTAATGAGGTTGAGGTCAGGGCTTAACCACGTCTTAACCATAGACCTTGCTTGACCACATTCATGCCGGAACAGAAATAGGACTTTTTTCATCTGTGACAACAGGAATAAAACAATTGAATTAAATTAATTCATTTCAATTTGTGAGGGTGCCCATTGATAATAGATTGGTACCCTGTCCTGGATGAATCTGCCCAGTGCTCGAAACTTTCACCTTGTATAAGATTAAGCAATCAACATAAATGTTTAAATTTAAGAGCAATAATCTTCATAAGCAATACAACTTTGATGACATCTAGTCCTATCTTATGTTTGGACCAGAACACTGAATGTCTAATACAATCACAGTGTTTAATAGGTTAAGATCCAAAAGTTTTTAGAATCAAAACCAGTAGCCAACACCAAACACCAGAGCTACAGCCTACATTTTCAAAGGTGTAAGAGAGGATGTAGGCATTAGTACACTGCTAAACAAAAATTGTACATGCGCCTACTACACAAAAGCTTTTATGACATCCATTTTAAATTGTTCCATCCTGTAATATCCTTTTCAAAAGATTTTCAAGTATTCAAGAGTTTTACTTGTAATTCCAACAATATAAATTACTGTACCGTATATGTGGAACGAGACAGCGTTTTCCAGGAACAAGGTGCTACACATAACAGCTACTACACAACCAACATAAAGTGCATGTGTGCAAACACAAGGATCACAATAAATACAGGACAATATACAGTACAATAAACATCCAAGTAATGGGGAGGGAACATTGCAACACACAGAAAACAGTAAACAGTAAGTATGTAAAAAGTAGACATTTAGTAAGTATGTAAACGGTTAACATTAAGTAAAAATAGGTAAAGCACATTTTGTATCCGGAGTGGCCGCTGCAAGCTACTGCCACGCCGCCACCTTGGAAAGTACTCCAAGATTTTGTACAGTCTTTAAGGTTTTCTATAGTTTTCTGTAGTGTCTGGGAATAATTGTCCATTCATACTAATCTAAACTAAATTTGTTCATAAAAATGTAGATCCCACAACTTTTGTCTTTATAATTGGACATTTACAATAAGGTAAGATGAGATAAGATAATCCTTTATTGGTCCCACAATGGGGAAAATTCACATTTCTCAGCAGCAGAAGTGACAGGTAATTGGGAAAGTTACAGATACATCTTACGTATCTATTACAAGAAGAACTTTAAAAGGAAAAAAAAGAGTAGATATCAGTTTGTACAGTATGACTGAAAAACTACTCATTTGTTATGTATTTAAAGATTTAAAATGTAGAAACATTTTGCACTTCCATGGACCAACAGCCATGTGAACCAAAACTATAGCTTAAGTTTGGAAGTAACTGTTTAAGGCATACATGTAGGTGTCAAACTCAAGGCCCGCAAGCCATATCCGGCCCGTAATACAATTATATACGGCCCACAAAAACATTTTAAATTGATCTGTTATTATTGTTATTTATGGCCTGGAGATATGAAGGAGAGGCAAGTTTATTTATAGTGCACCTTTCATAGAGAAGCAATTCAAAGTTCTTTTACAGAGTAATACAGAGCCATTTAAAACAATTTGCATAGTGCATTAAAAGAAATAAATATTTGAATAAGATCAAGAAATCAGAGCAATAAAATAATAATACATGCAAAAAGTATTTTGAATAATATAAACAATAAAAAATAAAGAGCAAATTGTAAATAGTAATTTAAACTAGGCTGTTAGTCTGCTCAAACATTTGTTATTTTTACTTTTGTGGAAAAGCATAATTTTTAATACATTTTTTCATGTTTTTTGGAGCATATTCATAGTTACTTTTACTATTACTATTATAATTTTGACAATGAGATATTTTTATAGAGGCAGCATGTTAGCTTAGTACATTCACCTCTCAGCGCTGGTGATTTAGGTTTGAATCTTGATCTGTGTGGAGTTTTCATGTTTTCCCCATGTCCGTGTGAGTTTCCTCTGGGTTTTTCGGTTTGCTCCCACTTTCTAAAAAAATGATTTTTAGGTGAATTTAATGCGCTAAATTGCCCTATATAGAGTGTGTTTGTGTGTGTCTGTGTGAGTGAGTGCCTAGCACTCCTGGGTGTATTTGCCCAGCGCCTGAAACATTCTCTTGGGGGGGGGACCCCACAACCCTAGTAGAGGATTAAGCGGATAATGAATGAATGAATGAATGAATGAATGAATACTTTTATAGAAAGCAAAATATTATAAGGAAGTTATATAAAGTTTAAGTTTATTTGTTGTGGAATAATATTCCTGTCTGTTTTTATTATGTTTATTATTTGTGTCCAGAAAAAATTAACTTATAATTCATTCATTTATTATCTCCCGCTTATCCTCTATTAGGGTCGCGGTGGGGTTCCCCATGCCCATCCAGGGGAGAACGTCTCGGGCGCTGGGCAGATAGACCCAGGACAGGGCGCCAATCCATCGCTGGGCACACACTCACTCACACAGACACACTCTATTCTCTATTTTGAGAATTCAATTAACTTGATCCATGTTTTTGGACTGTGGGAGGAAACCGGAGAACCCGGAGGAAACACCCAGATGGGGATTCGAACCGGGAATCCCTAGCGCTGAGAGGCGAACGTGCTAACCACTAAGCCACCGTGCCGCCTTAACTTATAATGTGTTCAATAAATGTTTAACCTTTTCGACCCGCGATCTAAAGTGTGCTTTGAGTTTTGGCCCCCGGTGCAATTGAGTTTGACACCCTTGATTTAAGGAAATTGGGCAAATTTTCTGCTTGAAATGGTCAGTCCAATCTGGCAACCCTGCTAAGTGTGTAGTGCAAGTGCATCACTTCGACGTGCCTCGAGATTTTGTCGACTTCGCCGACCAGTTCTCGGAATAACCGTAGTATATTTTTCTTGGTTCTTGCTGAGGTTCTTCTCCAAGCGCTTCGAGTTCGTATTTTTCTTCATCGGGTAGAACAGTGCGTGTTCAGTCCCGATGAGAAGCTGGAGGAGAGGGTCTGAGTAAGAGGAGGGGTGTTCCTGGGTTTGTCGGCTGCGCCCTCCTGACTCAAAACGATGCCGCTGTTCACGACACGCGTTTTGTATCTTCCCGCTTGAGCGACGAGACATTATTGAACACTTTTCAAGACATCACACTTCGACTTTGGTATTTTTGCATTGTATTTTTTAATTACAGGATTCTGTCGATTCTTTTTAAGAGATCTCCGCCGCTCACACAGCCATCGCCATTAGGACCGAATCCTATAGGAGGAGGGAATCCTGCAAACTTAATTTCTTGAATTTCAGCCAAAGTGAGAGCGGGGTGAACAATCGAGGGGAAGCCCCATCCGTTACCGGGGAATTTGGACCTGGATATTTCAACACACCCTCCTCATCATCAGCAGCATCATCTGTACCTATCAACAACCATTGCGGATGCTACACAAATAATTAAATTATTCAAGGGATTTTTCCGTCCTTTGTGCGTCCTGGTCACTGTGCGTGCCTTAACGCGGCTGGTGCATTCTGATGGAAAAGAAGTGTTTTCGCTGATTTAAGTTCACAATGCTGAGAGGGGCGAAATCTTTACGCCAAAGAGAAGCTGAATCACGAAGCTGAGAAGAATGCGTTAGGATGTGGATGCCTCCCACTAAAGGAAGAAGATAAAAGAGACCGAGAGAGCAGCATTTTACGGGTTTGTGCTTGTGCCTTCCAGTAAAGGTTGCCGTGCATGTAAGCTGTTCGCTCCCTGACACACTTTGACCCTGTTTTTTTATATGTATTTTCCATAAGTATGCTGTGCGATTTTGCTTGGATCGGTTATTGCTTTTTCATTCCGGCCACACCGTAACGGCGCTATTGGGCGTTTCGTGTGTGCGTGTGTGTGTGTGTGTGCGTGTTGGTGTGTATGCGCGCGCGCGCGTGCGTGTGTCTGTGCGTGTGCAGGATGGCGCGCTTCGGAGAACCCGGTGTGCCCGGCGGGGGCTCGGTGGCCCGCGGGGGCAGCAGACAGGGAACCCAGCGCGTGTATAAGCAGTCGATGGCGCAGAGGGCGCGCACCATGGCGCTGTATAATCCGATCCCGGTCCGGCAGAACTGCCTTACAGTCAATCGTTCGCTTTTCCTGTTCAGCGAAGACAACGTGGTGAGGAAATACGCCAAAAAGATCACTGAGTGGCCATATCCTTCATCTAAACAACATGCACCTTTGAATTTCCTTACAATGATTTCACTTTATATATATATATATATATATATTTTTTTTTACAAAGTTTTAAATTATATTGATTTATTGCAGGTAGGTGGTAAAAGTCCATTGCCTGATCGATCTTAGGACTGCTTTTGGTTAACAGTTTACTTAGTTGGATGAATAATTATGACAGACTCCTATCAGTTTTGATAGGGTGTCTGATTCGGAGACATGAAAAGGTGTGGACACAATGATTTTCATAACAGATTGAAATAAATACATTTAGGTTAATAATTAATTAATTAATTAATTATTAATTTTATTGTTATTGTTTTAATAAAGTTATCAAAGAAATTATTGATCAAATCTAATTTAATATAGGCGGCACGGTGGCTTAGTGGTTAGCACGTTCGCCTCTCAGCGCTAGGGATTCCCGGTTCGAATCCCCATCTGGGTGGAGTTTCCATGTTCTCCCCGTGTCTGCGTGGGTTTCCTCCGGGTTCTCCGGTTTCTTCCCACAGTCCAAAACATGGATCAAGTCAATTGAATTCTCAAAAATTGCCCCCTATAGAGTGTGTCTGTGTGAGTGAGTGTGTGCCCAGCGATGGATTGGCGCCCTGTCCTGGGTCTATCTGCCCAGCGCCCGAGACGTTCTCCCCTGGATGGGCTTGGGGAACCCCACCGCGACCCTAATAGAGGATAAGCGGGAGATAATGAATGAATGAATGAAAATCTAATTTAATCTAATGTACTTCAAAAGTATTTGTAAACCAAATCAACATAAGTTATAACATTTAATGTAAATAAGCTGAATGGCATAACTGTCTTCATTGAAATAGTTTCCTTCATGTGATGCACATTTAAACTAATCGAAACTTTTTTCAATGTAAGCATCTTAGTTTGAATTAGTATTTTTAAATAATTATGAATACATTTATGATTTTCAAATAAAGATTTAAGTTTTTATATCAGTGAGATTTACTTTATAAGAGAACAGACATAACACATTTTACATTGAATCAGAGATTACAGCTGTGGACATCTATATTTATGTATGCAGTCTGTGGCGCTTCAATTATCTGATTTGAGTACAAGTTGCTTTGCAAGCATGACATAGTTTTCCTTAAAACTAGATATCGTATGTTAATTACAGTAGTGCTTCTGTAGTTACATTATAAGTGCCATTTCATATTCTAAAGTTTAATAGTAGTGAGTTAATGATAATTAGTCAAATGTACATACATACAGCACTGGCATTGTTAAATGGGTGATTAATTACTGGGTGCATATATGCATACATACTTATACATAAGGTCTCATCATTATATGTTTATAATCTAAAAAGGTGTGCATGTAGGTATGTGTTTGTGGGTGTGTAAGGGCTCCTGCTGGTCTGAGTTGGAGGTGTGTGTGTGGGGGGGGAGGGTTGCTGATGTCAGCACATAAGCCTATAGCAAAGCTTTCAGGGCAGAGTGAAGCGGAGGAGGATACAAGAGAAATTATAGGATACAGAATAAGTGTGAATCGGTCTACAGTGTCAGTACTGATCAGGAACCAGTTTCTCTTCCCCATTAGACCAGGGCTCTTGTTATAAGAGACTTTATTATACACCAGAGCTAGAGCAATGTCAGTGTCTTTACTTTCTCAAATAAATTGCTTTTATGTAAATTACATTGTTTTAAAGTTATCACTAGGCCATGTATTGTGTAATAATGTATTGTGGATTGCTATTTCAATTACCATTATTACCATTATTAGTACTTCAATAAAGTTATGAAAGCATTTCTGATTAATGTACTGGAGTTTAACAAATCTGTAACTAGTAGGATCTACTTTCAGTATTAAAAATGACCATTGGTCAGCATCATTTTACATTTTAAAAGCATCACAATTAAACTTACAAAAGTGCATACTTAGTTTTTGTTAGAAAAAAATAGTTTGTAGGATAGGATAGGTGCCCATTCATGATTTTTAAGGGATAAAAGTCCAGCATGATTTGTTTATTGAATTTGTATGAGGATCACCTCTGGTATTATATAGATCTGTGCTGGAATGAGATTAAATACCTCCACAGAACATCACTTTTCAACATTTTAGAGTTACGGAATGCTTTTTTGCATAGTTCAGCTTGTTAAACAGTTGAGGTTAGAATTAAAGATTTGTCATTAAAGCTGTTGTCAGAGGTTGGGCTCTGTTATCAAAGTTAGGTTTAGAGGTTATTTAGATGCTAAAATAGTAATGCCTGTAATGCTTGTAAATGAAAACTGTTTTGGGAATTTTTATCTGAATTTTACCAGGTAAAAATACATTATTCTCAGATTATCAGCACAACATTAGAATATTGTACATTTGATTGCACATTTTGCTTTTTCTCTACAACTCTCTGCTGTCTTTCTCTTGCTGTCCAAGGCCATCTGTTCCCTCTTTCTGTGTCTGTGTGGCACTAATGTCCTGTGGTTCTGTTGGACATAACAGTTATGTTTCTGTTAGTCACTTGATTGGGGTTCTGTTACTCTGATTCTTGATTCAATCAGCTGATTGCAGTTAATTGGAATCTGCTGATGTGGATTATTCTGTAATGTTGAATTAGATCTGTAGATATGGATTGTTTAGGTTCTGCTAAAAAGTTATTAGTATTTTAATTAGGTTTTAATTAGAATTTTCATATATGGATTATTTAGGGTGTGCCCAGCAATAGATTGGCACTCTGTCCTAGGTGTATCTGCCCAGCACACGAAACGTTCTTCCCTGGATGGGCATGGGGACCCAAGTAGAGGATAAAGCAGAAAGCAGAAGATAATGGATGGATGGATTATTTAGGATCTGTTGATCAGGATTAATTAATTATACATTTAAAATTCGTTTATTATAGTTATTTAGGATCGGATGGATTATGGCTAGTTAAATCCATCTGAAATTTATTATTGATCTTAGTTTTTATGAACTTTACTAATGATCTTATTGATTTGGAATTAATTAGGATCAGTTGAATAGTGTAATTACAATATACTGGAATTGATTACTGAGGGTCTGTTAATAAGGGTTATATAGATTATTTAGAAACTTGTTTTTTTGCTTTAATACTTAATATGTAAGGTTTGTAATGGATTTTTGATTGTCGTTTGGTTTAATTAAGTTTGATTTACCCATATTTAAAAATTTCATGACATTTTTGCATAATGCAAAAAATTGTTTGGTTTTATAAACATGGCCTTTGTGATAAAAAATACAATTTTTAAAAAGGATACTGATGGGAGGCTAGTCAAATACTAATATATATATATATATATATATATATATATATATATATATATATATATATATATATATATATATATATACCATTTTTGTTGATGCCTGAAATTGTCCTAAATAAATAAAAATGATGCAGTTTCTTCTGCACCCTCTTCATCTGATGCATTTACATTTTATAACAGATGTTGTTTTTTTGCTATTTTTATTGATTACACCTGGAAATTAGTTTATGTTGCTGTTTTTTTTACTATTGTTGCGTGCTGATGTTTTTACACATGGTAAACATTGTTGGGTAAAATAGATAAAAAAGCAACTAAATGATCAGCAATCTTGCAATTTGTCAAAGGTGCCTGGGGCACCTGTCCCTAATGTACTTATAGACTCTGTTGGGTGATTTTTTATTTTTTTTTTGCACGTGATTGGGTATTTTTGTATTTAGTTTCCGTATTCTCTCTCCCCCGTCCAAGTCTTTGTTTCGGTAATATCCCGGTGTTAGTTTCGTTTTGTTTGTTCCCCCTTTCTGTTGGTGTCCCTACACCATTTTTAATAATAAAACCTGTTTTGTTTTTATTTCCCGGTGTCCCTGAACCCTCCTTCCGCGCTTCAACCACGGTCCCATCCGTGGGAGCGTTTTGTCCGATGGACCGGCGTACGCATTCTTTTCCGCGTAGTCGATTCCCGGGAAACGCTCATAAGGCGCAAGCGGCGTACGCATTCCTCCCTCGTAGCCGATCTCCCGGGGAAGAACGAGCGATTCTAACACAATTCAGATAGCTATAATTTTTCTGACACATTATTCATTCACTTATATCCCAATAATATTAAGTGTATACAAAAATAAAATAATACATGTTTTAAAACAACTATAAATTTTTACTATAATTTTGCTTACTTTTTATTGGGTTATTTGCAAAAAAAGCTCCCGAGTGAGAACAGTAAAAAAAATTTGTATGACTTATGTTCAGCATGCCCAACCTTACCTGGTTTACATTCTTAACTTTCCTCTTAAATACATGCAGTTATTTAATGCAGTGAATTAACAACCACATTTATAAATGCCTGGTTTATGCTACCAAGTCTTTGTAAAAGCCTTTGTGTTGATGTTTGGTGTGATGTATACATATGTTATATGTACATCAACTGCAGTGTAGATCAGTACTCAGCATTGGCCTTATACACAAAAAAGAGACATAGAGAGAGAAAGAAAGTGAGACGAAGGGAAGCCTTAACTGTATGTCATATACTGCTACAATTTCAATGTTCTGTTGTATCCACAACAACAAAGATTTATTAAAAAAACACACACACACACATATCCTGATGGCATCTAAAACAGTGGCACATGTTCTGGGGATCAGTGTCCTCAGGAGACTGAAGAAGCACAACACACACACACACACACAGACAGATTCATTGCCATGTGGGACATTCATGCTCCAGTGTGCAATCACACAGAAATGCTGGACACGGATACACACCCACAAGTCTGTTCATCCCTGGTGAGTGGTAACAATCTGGTGCTTTAGACCATGGGTAATAAATATGTTTGTAGTACACAAATGCACACACAAACGTGCTTTAGTTTTGTGCAGAACTGATGTGATTTTGTATGATTTGCAATTGTGTTTCTGAATTTTGCGTTTCACTCTTCCCGAACTTCACTTTCTTCATATATGAAAAAGACAGCCCCCCCATTTCTCTTTTTTTCACTGTCTCTTTCTCTAAAGGTGCCAGGGTGATTAAGATACATTGGTGTGTAATTAGAGACTAAGAAAGTGATTATATGTATATGTATTGTGTTTGTATGTGTGTTCACTGTAAATTTGTGTTACAATATTTTATTTGGGTATACCCCTGCAAAAATGTTTTTAAGCCTTATAGAGCAGGGTGATAAATTAAAGAATGGTGTTAATAGATTTTGGTTTGAGTGAAACATGTAATGGGCGGCACGGTGGCTTAGTGGTTTAGCACGTTCGCCTCTCAGCGCTAGGGATTCCCGGTTCGAATCCCCATCTGGGTGGAGTTTCCATGTTCTCCCCGTGTCTGTGTGGGTTTCCTCCGGGTTCTCCGGTTTCCTCCCACAGTCCAAAAACATGGATCAAGTCAATTGAATTCTCCAATTGCCCCCTATAGAGTGTGTCTGTGTGAGTGAGTGTGTGCCCAGCGATGGATTGGCGCCCTGTCCTGGGTCTATCTGCCCAGCGCCAGAGACGTTCTCCCCTGGATGGGCATGGGGAACCCCACCGCAACCCTAATAGAGGATAAGCGGGAGATAATGAATGAATGAATGAATGAAGGAAACATGTAATATTTTTGGGTAATGCTATTTGTGTATTTAATAATTTATTTTTATTATTTGATTTTATTACTAAATGCAAAATAGATTTTTGTTCAAGCTGCATTCCTTTATTAGAGTTTGCTTGCTTGTCGGAAGGTGGCTACATTGCTAGTGTGGTTGCTAAACACAAGCTGTTTAGCGCTTTGTCTTTACTAGTAATTATGAATAAGTCTCAAAGAGGTTCTGATATAGTTGCACATTACTCTTAAATTAAACGCCCTATTGAATCTTGTAAATGGATTTCGAATTGAACTTTTTTCATCTTTGGCAATTGCTCACTTCACCTATTTTTTTTTTTTTTTTTTTTTTTTGCTTGCAGAGTCGCCTCATGTAGCGCTGACCATTCATATCCTGCTGATCACTTAACATGTATTAGCAATGTAAAATTTACATTGTATCCAGCTACACAGTTTTTATATCCAAATTTGTACAGTTATACTAATGCTGAATTATACTGCCTTAATTCAGTCATTTAGCAGACACTAAAGTCATTTACAAGTGAGTAAGCACTTTACAAAAGATTTGTATACAATAAGTAACTACAAAGAAAGTATTAATTTACTAAAACTGATATGTTATATACGGTTATATCTAATCTTTTCCAATTTAATTTAATGTTCAAAGATAAATAGTGACATTGGAATAGGATGTTCTAACACCGAGACATTTAAAGTAAATTTTTTTAAAGCCAGATTTCATGATATTGAGTCTCCTTATTCATATACTTTGTTTAGACAAAACAATGTGAACACATACTTTATTTATTTTAATTCCAAATTGGTTCCCCCTTTGCCTCTATTATAATATTCACTGTTATAGGAAGGATTTGTACGAGAATTTAGAGCACGTCTGTTGACATTTTTGACCACAGTATTTGTAAGGTTATAAATTGATGGTAAAGGAAAGTTTGACTTGCAGTCTGTACTCTCATTCATCCCAAAAGGAATTGTCTGGGTTGCAATCAGGGCTCTGAATTGATCAATTTATTCCTTCCACACCAACATCACCCACCCATGCCGTAATTCACCTTGCTTCGTGCATTGGTGTATGCTGAAACAGTATGTGTCTGTAGCAACAAAACTAAAATAAACATTTACTCTTAGCAGACACTTACATATATCAGAATTAGAATCAGGTTTATTGGTCACATACGTAGTTATACATGGTACAGCCAGCAGTGAAATTCTTTTTTGACCTCTCCACAGAGAAATACGATTTGTTTAAAAGGATAAGAATAAGAAAAATAGGATAGAGTAAGATAAAAAATAAAGCTAAATTAAAATTTGTGGGTTGTGCTTTTTGTGCAAATATTGCAGTGCAGTGTTACAGGTTCAAGTTAAATGTCCTTTTAGTCCTGGTTCAGGGTCCGAATCACCGTTGGAAAGAAGCTCCTCTTCATCCTCTCTGTATTTGCCTTCAGGACACGAAAACGCCATCCTGATGGCAACAGAGTGAAGAGTTTGTTGTCAGGGTGACTGAAGTCTTCAACGATCTTTTTGGCTTTGGACCAGCACCGCTTCCTGTAGATGGTCTTGAGGTCTGGAAGTGCTACTCGGATGATGCGTTCGGCCAAACGTAACACCCTTTGTAGTGACCGTCTGTCCAGATAGGTGCTGTTCCTGAACCAGGTTATGAGGTTCCCTGTGAGGATGCTTTCGACGGTGCAGGAGTAGAAATTCTGCAGGACCTTGGAGGGCAGCCTGAAGTCTCGTAGACATCGAAGGTGGTAGAGACGCTGACCAGCCTTCTTTGCCAGTTTGTTAATGTGGCAGGACCAAGATAGGTCCTGCGCGATGTGAACTCCAAGGTACTTGAAGTTGTCTACCCTTTCTACTGCAGCGCCGTTGATCCTCACAGGATGGAAGCTCCTCGTTTGTTTCCTGCTGCAGTCTACTATCAGCTTCTTAGTCTTGCTGACGTTGAGTTGGAGATTATTATCCTGGCACCAGGTTTCCAGGTGTATAATCTCCTCCATGTAGGCCCTCTCATTGTTGTTGGAGATCAGACCTACTACAACGGTGTCGTCAGCAAACTTAATGATGGTTGTAGAGCTGGAGGTGGCCACGCAGTCATAGGTGTATAATAAGTACAGCAAAGGACTCTGTACACACCTCTGAGGAGCCCCAATGCTGAGAGTGAGGGGGGTGGAAAGATGCTTGCCAACCCGCACTGCCTGCCGTCTGTCCGTCAGAAAACTAGAGATCCAGTGACAAAGGGATGGGTGAAGTCCCAGATTCTCTAGCCTGGTGTGGAAGGGATAATAGTGTTGAATGCTGAAATATAGTCCACGAACAGCATTCTAACATAATTATTCCTCCCAGTGTCCAGGTGAGACAGGGCAGAGTGAAGCAGGTGTGAGATGGCATCATCCGTGGAGCGGTTATGGCGGTAGGCAAACTGTAGGGGGTCTAAGGAGTCTGGAAGTGATGAAGCCTCTGATCAGTTTTTTAAAGCACTTCATCACAACTGATGTTAGGGCTAGAGGGCGGTAATCGTTCAGGCAGGATGGCTGAGATGTCTTCGGAACAATGACAGACTGTTTAAAGCACGATGGTACGACGCCCAGTAAAAAAGGGGGAGAGATTAAAAATCTTGGTGAATATCGGAGCAAGTTGGGATGCGCAGGTTTTCAGGACATGCCAGCATATCCCGTCTGGTCCTGCAGCTTTCCTGGTATTCACTCCTCTGAACACTTTCCTGACGTCACTCTCCGAGATGACGAGTGGCGGCTGTTCGCCGCGTAGATCTGCGCATGTGCGGTCAGCTGCGCCACAAGCCGGGTTGGTTGGAGCGCCGAAGCGAGCATAAAAGTTATTTAGCTCGCTCGCCAGCGCCCCATCTGCACTCGTTAAACTGGAGGGTGTGCTTTTATAGTCCATCACTGTCCGCAGTCCTCGCCATAAAGATCTAGAGTCACGCTGCTGGAACTGTGACTCTAGTTTCTTGGCGTAGCGCTGTTTTGCCTGTTGTACCGCCCTGTGTATGACGCGACTTTATGTTCCTCCATACTGTTGTTGATAAGTCCTGAGTTATAAGCAGCTGTACGAGCTTTCAAAGCGTCACGGATAGATGTATCCATCCATGGCTTCTGGTTGGGAAACGTCCTGACGGTGATTCTGGGAACCGTGTCATTAACCAGCTTCCCAACGAAGCTCACTACAGAGTCTGCAAACAAACTGACATCATCAGCACAGCTGGTTTGGAACATGTCCCAATCCGCGTCATCCAGAGCGTCTTGCAGGGTGTCCACCGATTGGTCGGTCCAGCACGGCACCTCCCTCTGAGCCACGACTTCCTGTTTCAGTCTTTGTTTATATTTTGGCATCAGAAAGATGGCGGCATGGTCGGACTTCCCAAACGGTGGATGAGCCTGAGCCCTGTAACTGTTCTTAAACATGGTGTAACAATTGTCCAGTGTCCGGTTGCCTCTGGTTGGGCAGCTGATGTGCTGATGAAACTCCGGCGCTGCACGTCTGAGGTTAGCGCTGTTGAAATCGCCAACGACGATGAGCGCGGCATCCCGGTGTTGAGTTTGGAACTGTGTGAGCGCGTCATGAAGCTTACACAGTGTGGTGTCCGTGTTGGCCTGGGGTGGAATGTAGACTGTTGTAACGATGATCGAAGTAAATTTCCGAGGAAGATAGAGGGGACGAAACTTGAGTGTGAGCAGTTCCAGGTTCGGTGTACAGGAGGCTGTCAGTGTAACAACACCGGTGTTGTTTCACCAGCGATTCTTTACAAAAACACAAATTCCACCACCTTTAGACTTCCCCGAGTCCACTGTTCTGTCCATACGGTACACCGTGAAGTTCCCGGATGGCAAGATGGCGTGGTCCGGTACCGCTGGGTTTAGCCATGTCTCGGTGAAGCAGAGAAGGTTGCAGTCTCTTATGTCTCTCTGGAACTTAACTCTCGCCCGAAGGTCGTCCAGTTTGTTCTCCAGAGAGTGGATGTTGGCTAGCAGGATACTAGGTAAGGGGGCACGGTGTGCCCTGGCCCTCAGCCTGTTCCTGATGCCCGCTCTTTTCCCTCGGGGTCGTCTCTTTTTGTCACATCCATTGTTCTCCCTCAGAATTTCCCTCGGCCAGCTTGGATTTCAAGTTAAAAAAGTCGTGAGGTGAGTGAATTGTAGATTAATAGAAACAAGAGTGTCTCTATCATATCTAATGCGTGCCATGGTGAAAAGAAAAAGAGTGTTATAAATAAGAAAAATAAACAAAGTAAGGTAGAAGGTTTGTGGAGAAGTCGTGACGGCATGCGACCTCACGGCGCCATCTTGGAAATCATCTCCACTAAACTAAGCAACTTACAAGTATCCCAACTTGATGTTTGTGGTCAGAACATAGGGTTGGCCATGATACAACCCCCCTGATGCAATATGGGTTAAGGGTTTGCTTAAGGCTTGCTTAAGGACCCACATTGGCTAGCTAGAATTAGCTAGAATTTCTCAACTCTTAGTTTGTGCTGAAACTGTCAGAAATACCACCACCCTGAATTGGTGCTATTCAGGCACAATTGGCAATGCCCTTGGGATGCTGAATTGTCGCACTAGCTTGAAGAGATACTGCGAGGATGTGAGAAAAATATGGCGTGATTTTCTGTGCACATTAATACATAATGTAAAAACTTGCAGCTGGCTGCTGAAGGATTCGTCGGTTTTGCTTGAATCAGAGGTAATTTGCACAGGTGTGCAAACCTTCCTCGAACAGCAGTTCAGGAAAGAGTTCACAAGAGAGATGTCAAATTCATGCCATTAACATGGCTGAAACTTAGTCATGAAATGTGTTTTGCGTGAGTAGGAAAGAAGAATTTTGAGGTTTTGAGGTGTGACCGGCTTCCTGGAGATCTTCATCCATGGATCTGCCGACAAACACTGATGGAACCTGAATATTAATTGGACTGGCGGTCCTGCAGGACGCCCCCTTAATGGACTCACATATAGTTTTCTAGTTTTTAGTTTTTCCATTTGTTAAATGTCTCTCATGGCTGTCCTACATTGTTGTTGCTGTCTGGCGCTCAAGGAGGATGAGTCCCCCACTGAGTCTTGGTCCTCCCAAGGTTTCTTCCTTGAATAACAACATAAAAGGGAGTTTTTTCTTGCCACTGTCGCTTCGGCTTGCTCTTTGGGGGTTTAAAGGCTTTTCATTCTGTAAAGCTGCTTTGTGACAATGTACTGTTGTAAACAACGCTATATAAATAAATAACTTGAACTTGAACTTAACTTGAATAGATCAAGACATGGCTTATGGGAAACTTTCATACCAAGTTTATGAGTTAATGAAACTCAAGCTCTTCAGTCTACATAGTTTGAATTGTGCAGAATTTAGAACTTGAACTAGAAATTTAGAGCATATCATTTTTAATCCTAAAAACTGAAGTCCAATGCAAATATCAGTGCATGGTCCTAAACACATGTCTTTGTTTTATGATGTCAAAAAAGTCTATGTCAATTATTTCTATAATGGACTCATTATGCTGATTCTTTTGAAAAATGAAATCAGCAGTTTAACAAAAATAAGCAAAGTAATACCCATTTTTAACATATTACCTTAACAATTTGAGTTGATACTAAAGTAGAAATACCTTAGCATCACTTTACATGTAACATCCATTTGGAAATATAATAGGAACATTAGTTTTGTTTTCAACTGACAGCAGGACCATCCTGTGCAGGATCTCAGGTGGAGAAAGAAAGAGGCCTGTTGCTGTTTTGGCTTAGCATGTCCACCCCATGTCACCTTTGGTTTTTACTCAGAAATCAGGTTTCTTCTCATAATCCAAAGACATGCTGGTAGGTGAAATATAGATACTAAATTGAATGCATGTGTAAGCACTTATGTATCTGTTCCTGCTGTCGTGCTACATGAGACACAGCATGCTATGATTTTGTGTATATATCAGCATTTATTAGCTTTGATCTTCAAAGCCTTTTCTGAGGGCTAAAAAATAACTGAATGACAGGCTAATGTTAATTATATTTTGTCCTTGAATACTTTGTTACACTTTATAAAACTTTTTAAAAATAATTACAAATGGTTTGTCCACCTCCTTAAATACCATTTCCCAGGGTTGTGCTGATTCCAGACATCCATTATCTTCCGATTTATCCTATATTACGAAAACTTTTCAGGAGCTAGGCAGATACACCCAGGACAGGACGCCAATCTATTGCTGGGCACACATTCACTTACACAGACACACTCTAAATGGGGCAATTTGGAGAACTCATTTGACTTGATCCATGTTTTTTGACTGTGGGAGGAAACCGGAGAACCCGGAGGAAACACATGCGGACACGGGGAGAACATGGAAACTCCACCCAGATGGGGATTCGAACCGGGAATCCCTGGTGCTGAGATGCGAACGTCCTAACCACTAAGCCACTGTGCCGCCTGATTCCAGACATGTACTTTCTTATTAAAGCATTTAACCAATCACACATCATTGGTTGCCAGGTTTTAAATATTTCTGCCTAGGCCTTCAGAATGAATTTTGCGGGCCTGGTAGCATTAAATAAAGTTTCAATCAACCTGTTGTTCAACCATTCAAACTTCACATTCCAGCAGCTCGTGGTCAATCTCTGCAGTATATAAAGGGCGTGCACTTTCACCAGGCGGAGCCACCTCAGTTGTGTTAATTGACTACCTTAGGTGTGTAAAAGTCCATTGCCAACAGTTCGGCTTTCTCCCATCTCCACTGTGATTCTGCCACAATGAGTTATCTAACTGCATGGCTATCCATGCAATGGCTGTTTATACATCATTTCTGTATAATAAGATATTTTTAAAGTCATAAAATAGTTATTGATCGGTGGATTGATTCAGACGTAGCATTACTATAGGCATAGGTATGAAATGGCTTTAAATGTTGGTAAATAATCAACTATTGTGTTGTAGTAAAAATGCAATTTAAACCTGTCATAAAGGATTTAGGCTGGGAATAGTACAATATACTTGTCGCTTTTAGGTGTATGTGGGTGTGTTTTATTATTGGTGAAACCAGCTCTGGTTATTTTTTGTCATTATTCTGTAATAAGAGGTAACAGCCACCATAATAACCAATAATAATATCCATGATGGATAAGAAGCAACATAGAACGATAAAAAATTATAATTATGTGAGTATACATACATGTGTACATGTGTGAGCGTGTGTGTGAGTGTATTTAGGAGGAAAGTAATGACTGCTTTTGCAGTGGTGCATCTTTTTTGTTGTATTATTTTATTTGCTTTATATTTTTTATATTATACTGCCAAATATGCTTAATTGAATTGTTTTGCCACTATTTCTTTAACCTATTACACAACTTCATTATATCGGACTGTCACTGTGTGTGCGCAGTCAGGTATCTGGCAAACAATGTCTATTAACTAAATATGTGTACTCCATCCATCCATTATCTTCCGCTTTATCCTATATTAGGGTCGCGGTGGGGTTCCCCATGCCCATCCAGGGGAGAACGTTTCGGGCGCTGGGCAGAAACACCCAGGACAGGGCGCCAATCTATTACTGGGCACACACTCACACATACACACTCTATATGGGGCAATTTGGAGAACTCAATTGACTTGATCCATGTTTTTGGACTGTGGGAGGAAACCAGAAACCCAGAGGAAACCCACGCGGACACGGGGAGAACATGGAGACTCCACCCAGATGGGGATTCGAACCGGGAATCCCTAGTGCTGAGAGGCAGACGTGCTAACCACTAACCCAAATATGTGTACTCATATTATCAATTAAGTGTAATGATCTCACTTCTCTGTTAATCACTATTGATTCAAGATTGAACGTTCTTTTAATTATGGCAAGTATAGAAACATATCCTGGGAAATGTAAGTATGATTTGTTAAATTGCATTTGTCAAAGTGGAGCATACAGTGGGGAAAAAAAGTATTTAGTCATTCACTAATTGTGAAAGATCTCCCACTTAAAAAGATGAGAGTGGCCTGTAATTGATATCATAGTTAGACCTCAACAATAAGAGACAAAATGAGAAAAAAAAAATCAGAAAATCACATTGTCTGATTTTTAAAGAATTTATTTGCAAATAATGGTGGAAAATAAGTATTTAGTCAATAACAAAAGTTCATCTCAGTACTTTGTTATATATCCTTTGTCGGCAATGACAAAGGTCAAACGTTTTCTTTAAGTCTTCACAAGTTTGGCAAACATAGTTGCTGGTATTTTGGCACATTCCTCCATGCAGATCGCCTCTAGAGCAGTGATGTTTTGGGTGTCGGCAGGCAACATGGACTTTCAACTCCCTCCAAAGATTTTCTATGGGGTTGAGATCTGAAGACCTCCAGGACCTTGAAATGCTTCTTAAGAAGCCGCACCTTTGTTGCTCTGGCAGTGTGCTTGGGATCATTGTCATGCTGATAAACCCAGCCACGTTTCATCTTCAATGCCTTTGTTGATGGAAGGAGGTTTGCACTCAAAATCTCACAATACATGGCCCCATTAATTATTTCTTGTACACGGACTAGTCGTCCTGGTCCCTTTGCAAAGAAAACAGCCCCAAAATATGATGTTGCCACCCCCATGCTTCACAGTTGGTATGATGTTCTTTGAATGCAACTCAGCAGTCACTCTTCTCAACAGTTCTACTTTGGTTTCATCTGACCATAAGACACTCTCCCAATACTCTTCCGAAACATCCAAATGCTCTCAAGAAAACTTCAGACGCGCCTGGATGTGTACTGGCTTAAGCAGGGAGACACGTCTGGCAGGTGTCTTTTATACTGTTAACGAGTTAAAACAGGTGCCATTATTACAGGTAATGAGTGGAGGACAGAGGAGTCTCTTAAAGAAGTTACAGGTCTGTGACAGCCAGAAATCTTGCATGTTTGTAGGTGACCAAATACTTATTTTCCACCATTATTTGCAAATAAATTATTTAAAAATCAGATGTGATTTTCAGATTTTTATTTATTTATTTTGTCTCTCATAGTTCAGGTCTACCTATGATTTCGGTTACAGGCCTCGCTTATCGTTTTAAGTGGGAAAACCGGGCACAAAATACTTTTCGCCCCACTGTATATTGTAACGTATTATCTGCGGCTAAAGTAAACAATGAACCTTAAGATCATGGTGCCATGTGCAGGTCTGGTATGGGAAATGAATGGTAGTCTATGTAAAGTCCCAATCATGCATGAGAACAAATATGTGTGTGTGTGTGTGTGTGTGTGTGTGATTCCTGTAAGTGGGACAGTGCTGCATGTATACTAAAAAAAGGACATTTCAGTAAAGCTGAATGTTCTTAATTACTGTTCTGCTTTAATCCAGAGTGCACACACTACACACACACACACACACACACGCACACAAAATGGCTATGATTTAATAAAGCATTTGGTCGTAGGGAAAATCATCTATACTGTTATTTACCCTCAAGCGTAAGTGTTTGTGAGTATCGCTGCTATAATAAATTGTTGCGTAGTAGAGGTGGAAGTGCAGTGCAGTAAAGTTTTCTCTTTCATTATCACCACCTCTTTTTTTAACACCTTAGCTAAGAGAAAATTCCATACCCTGTTTGTCGTGTGTGGATTAAAATGGCTGGTTTCCCTTAAAATATATTCATTTATAAATACTGATTTAAGTATTTACATAGTGGCAGCTGGGTCTGTTATTGCTGTGTCTTTATCATTTAATTTGTGTCTTTTGCTTAATGAAGAACAAAGTCAAGCAGTGATGAAAACAACATTCATCATTTGATGTGATCTGTCATGAAAAACACACCATGTTGTATGTTCTAATGAAAAATACACTTCTCCATCCCTGTATTGTCAATTTTATTATTGTATAAAGTCTCATTTGGCTTAAACATTTGCTCTACAATGGAAAACATCAATATCAGTTATAGTAATAGAAAACAGAAGGGATGAAGGGTGAAGAAGTAAGAGTAGTAAGGATGGGTTATACAGGACATTGGATTTAAGTAGAGCAAATCGGAGGGGGAAGGATGTTCAAATGTGAAGCGATAACACAAGAAAATGAGAAGTATAAACCCATGAAGCTTAACCCGAGCTAGAATGTAATAAAACAGGACAGACAAAAAGGGAAGAGACAGGCCTTCAATTTATCAGCATGACTTTTCAAATTGATTCTTTTCACATGTGCATTTCTCTTGTGTGGGTGTGTCTATGGGGGTTGGGTCATTGTTGGTCATTGTTAATTTAGGCTTAGTCATGTGATTAAGGTTTGATCTTAGAGCATAGTAGCTTACTGCTTAAGGTGTTAGACTATCAGTCTGAAAGATGTGTCTTCCAAACAAGGTGCCAGTGTGAGCTTTTGTGAAAGGCCTTAAACCCTCAATGCTCCAGTGGTGATGTATTAATGGCTAACCCCAGCCATTAATTTTAGAAAATTGTAATTAGCTTTGGATAAAAAGTGTCGGTAAAATGATTTAAAGTAAGTTATATGTCAGCTTTTAAATCCAGTCATATTTGGGAAATATGCATTTTAGCATTCAACAATAGAAACTGGTAACATTCAAATTTAATTTTATGGACATCTTTTAGAGTCTCATATTACATTTCTGATTTTGAAAGCCTCTTGCATATAGGCTACTTATTTTTACCTTGTCATATGTTTTTTCACCGGCTAATGATTCTGCTAATTGCTATCTGATGCATTGTTAGATGGGTGAAAATAAATTCTGTTTTATTATATTCTGTTTTGTTTTATTTAATAGCTAGAATTTTAGACACAGTGCCCATATACAATTTCACCTAGGACATTGTGTCCATAGTGAAATTTCTGTCTTGTTTGATATATTAACTACATAAATTAAAAAATGTACTGCTTTAAAGATATCAGTTTTATGTATCTATTAAGTCCCAGTTTGCATATGCTAATTTGAAAGTAAATTTATGTTTTATGCTCATTAATTGTTGAGACACATTATCATACCAAAAACACCTTAAACAATATTTTTTGCATACCATATACTATTTTTATATACCCTGATGGAGCCCTGATTTAGCACATCAAGAGGTTCTGAGAGTCACTGCTGAGACACATTCTCAAAGCCCACTTCCTCTATCTGTGATTTATACACTGTCTGAAAGAGGAGGATGTTGGAAGGGAAAACGAAGACGATTGAATAAACAGTTTTAGCTGGATAGAAGACAGACAGATAGAGACAGACAGACAAGGAGGAATGGAGCAAGTAGGACGTTGCAAATCTCCACAGAGCCAAAGCAGTGAAATTCTAGATCACTAACTAAATAAGAGAGAGAGATGGAGGGAAGGAGACGAGCCTCTTATCAGTCTTGCATCTATTTTTAGTGTTGAGCAAAAGAAAAGCTCACTTGGATTGTGCAACACACACACACCCACACACACACACAACCACACACACATTCACATACACACACATTTACACACACACACACACACACACACACAGTTACATTGAGTCCAAGATTAGCATGCAGTGCTATTCGAAATGCAAATCTCAATATAATTGTTGCCAGTTTAAACATTATTTTGCTTTAAACAAATAAAAAATTATTAAATGGCCATGTCTCCTTCAAAAAATGTGTTTTCCAGGATTTTTCAAGCACAGAAACAGGCCTTGTTCACAACATATATAAAATGTAATTTTCAACACATGCCTAAGCTGATTACAATCGCTCTACCCACAAAAATTTTGATGCTTTGACTCGCAGATGCAGCACACATTCGTCAGCATTAATTTCCTCCAATACACATCTATTGCCATCGGCTCCACATAGCCAAGTCTGCTGCAGCCCTGCCACATTGCTCTTTATAAAGTAAATTTTTTAATAAAAAAAAATTATGTTTGACTAATTTTTGAATTAGACTAACAATAACAATGACATCACCTGAAACAAGTAGTGCAGTCTCTGAGCTGTGATATTGGTGTCGTACTGAAAATATAAACATAGCTGGTTTTAAAGTGTCATCATATGTCACTTTTTTCCAGATGAATGATTAGTATATTTTTTAAAAACTGCAATCCCAAGTGAACGCTGACAGATAGACCTGATATTTAATCAAGCATAGTTAATAATTATCAGGCATAGTTAATATATATATATATATATATA
>JAFMOD010001508.1:167327-309923 GCA_019802435.1 Corydoras maculifer
TATATATATATATATATATATATATATATATATATATTCTTGACTGCCCAACTGCTAGTTTAAGCCCTAGTCCTATCCCAGCTTGATTATTTTAATGCACTACTTGCCCATCTTCCACAATTAGACCTCTTCAACTAATTCAAAACTCTGCACCCCAACATGTGTTTAACCAGCCCAAGGGAACTCATGTCACTGCATTACTCATTTCCCTCCATTGGCTCCCTGTAGCTGCTCGTATTCAGTACAAGTCACTGACTCTGGCCTACAGAACCATTTCTGGATTTTTCCCTTCCTACCTTCACTCTAACTTTTCAAAATACACTCGTTCACTTTGCTCCAGTGATGATTGTCGCCTGGTGATTCCACCACAACCGAGGAGCTAATTCTCACTCCGCCGCGTTCACCCCTGCAAAATGGTGGAACGATTTTCCCAACTCTGTCCGTAAGGCAGAATCACTAAGCAGTTTTAAAAAACTACTGAAGATGCATCTTTTAAACAAGTACCTGCTGTAAAAAAAAAGGGGGGGGGGGCACAGCATCAAATAACAATCAGGTTTGATGATTTTACAGTGTAGTTGGTTTTCTGCATAACTTCTGACTTGTAATGTTCTCATTTGTAAGTCGCTTTGGATAAAAGCATCTGCTAAATGACTAAATGTATGTAAATGTAAATATATATGGATTCCCGGTTCAAATCCCAATATGGGTGGGTATTTCTATGTTCTCCCTGTGTCTATGGGGATTTCCTCTGGGTTCTCAAGTTTCCTCCCACAGTCCAAAAACATGGATCAAGTCAATTGAATTCTCCAAATTGCCTTATATAGAGTTGTTTGTTTGTGTTTGTGTGAGTGAGTGAGTGTGTGCCCAGCGATAGATTGGCGCCCTGTCCTGGGTGTATCTGCCCAGCGCCCGAGTTGCGCTCCCCTGGATGGGCATGGAGAACACCCCCCCCCCCCCGTGACCCTAATAGAGGATAAAGCAGAAGATAATGGATAGATGGAGATATACTTCATTTAACTGCCAGATTCTTGTTGGTGGTTATTATTACTGATACATTCTCAGTGTAAATTGTCACCAAAGGATGATGGTGAACACTAATAAATACAATAAAATGGCATCCTCATACTTATTGACCAATCCAATGGCCTATTATGCTTTGAATGCTTTTAAATCTGTGACTATAAAGAAAGGTGTATCCTTTCTGGGGTAGTCATAGGCTTATGGTTAAGGAAGCAGCCTTGTTACCTAAGGGTCCCCAGTTGGGCTCCCAGTAGCAATAAGTACCATGGCTGAAAGCCGTGGACAAACCTAATTCCAATTGCTCCCTGGACACTGTATCCTATTTACACTGTGTGTAAACAATTTTGTGCAGTGATCATACATAAACTATTTTGTGGTTAATTAATTTGTGCTAAGTAGGTGAAATAGTCAATGTTGAAAATATTCGTGATTTAGTCTGCAGGAAACTGTTTGTGAATATGTTTGGGCTATGAACTCACTGGAACCCATTTGGCCTGAGATCCCATATGTTTCTGTTAGCACTGTGAAAGCATGTTATGCTTTATGCTAAGTACACTCATAATTTTCCAATAACCTGTTAAGGCTCACTTCCTGTTTGGCTCTCTTTAGACAGTGACTATATTTACATCTTTTTAGGCCAGCATTTCTGATTATCTCTGTTTTCACCAATAATCAAGTTTAGCTCAGTTATAGTCTTAATTGCTGTTTTTGCCCTTCTCTGACTTTTCTGACCTTTATGGTTGGTGTTGCCCTTTTAGACCTTTGTGTTAGTTTGTTTATGTTGGACCAGTTTGTATATGTATTAAATATGTATAATCAGTTATTACCTATGTATACATAATGTACATACTGTAGATGTGTGATAGTTTCATACTGTTGGAAATTTTATTGCAACTGTTATCATTATCAAAGTCCAATTATTTTTTTGCCTATGTATGGTGTTTTTTCTTAAGCAGCTTCTGAGTCGTGACTATGTTGACTATTGGCTGGAGAGAGAACAAGAGAGAGAGGGATGGAGAACTCATGACAGAGCAGAGAGAATGACATTACACATACATTTGTCTGCAATTCTAGGACAGAGATCTGTTTTGGGTTTCCCATCACACGGGCACACTCACACATACATGCTCGCTCACTCGCTCGCTCGCACACGCACACACACACACTTCTGGAGGGCTATGCTGTTCTGTTTCCATAGCAATGTTATGTAATGACAGTGTACTAGCTCTCAAGTATCAGGAATAGTGTTGCTGCTGACACACAAGCACACACACTCACACACACTCACACACCACTGATAAATATGTAATACTCACTTTTACACGTCATGTGTGTGTATATATATATATATATATATATATGTGTGTGTGTGTGTTACACACCACTGCTGTTGACCTTAAATATATGCTACAACAGTGACCTATATTCAGGAATATATATATACACAGCGTTGATAAGAGTATGATGTTGTTCCTTGTCACACTTTTTCACTCCG
This sequence comes from Corydoras maculifer, assembly GCA_019802435.1. Lineage (NCBI taxonomy): Eukaryota > Metazoa > Chordata > Actinopteri > Siluriformes > Callichthyidae > Corydoras > Corydoras maculifer. The sequence continues at coordinate 169,843 of JAFMOD010001508.1, forward strand.
GTTGCTGTGGTGAAACGAGATTCCATCAATGACCGGTTCCGTTGCTGTGGTAACGGTTGTGAATGAGAGCAGGTTGGTAACCGTGGAGATATCATAAAAGAGGAATCACCCGTTGTCATGGTGACACGGTGAGCGGGGAGAGACCTGGAAACTCCCAGCATCATCTCTCAAACACACACACACCCACACATACCCTGTACCTCTTATACTCGTCCTCATTTGCAGCACTTTTAAACACATTCATGCACAATGTCTGTGTTTGTGTGTACATGGTATTTGTGGACAGTAAAATATTAACATACATGCTATTTGAACATTGCTGTTTTTTTGAAATGACCTAACAGTAAATGATGTCCTAATCCTAATTGTATTTTGATATTAAACCCTTAGAATTTATGTAATGCAAAAGTATATTATATATATATATGTAATGACATCGGCCACTCTGCAGGTATGAGTCACACATATTTTTCCCACACTGTGGTGTCTTGTTGGTCTGTTGTTGACAAGGTGAACTGATTCTTTTCACTCAGTTCTCTTGGGGAGCATATTGAATCACACCATTACTTTAGAACAGAGTAAGGCAAAATAAACTCTCTCTCTCTTTCTGTTTCTTACATTGCTGTCAATGTTTTCTCCTTATATTTTATATTCGGTACAAAATCATCTCTCTCTGTCTTTGTATCTACAGCATATTATCCACTGTTGGATCTGATTTTGATCTACGAACGCTGCGTGCTGTCAGAGTGTTACGACCTCTTAAACTCGTCTCAGGAATTCCTAGTAAGTATTTGTGTGAACAGTGCAAACATGGAGACAGTTTTGTTACCAAAATCATCTTTCAATATTTGCTTTTGCCAATGGTGAAGGGTTACCTTTCATGTTATATTAAGTGTCAATTAATAACCAGTTTTAACAGTTTTCAGATTTTTATTCTATAGGTTTTAAATACACACTGGTAATCTTCAGTAACATTCTTCAGTAAAAGTTCTCCTAAAGGCTGAATCTATTAAGCATTGACACTTCACACTCCAGGAGTTTTAGAGGGTTGGAAAACAGATTTTTTTTTTAAAAAGTTGCTGCCCCTATTTTAGTGTGTAAACTTTGGAAAATAGTAGTCTTGGTTCTTACTTTCTTGGTCTTGACTTATCCGATTGACTAAAAGTGCTGTATATCTTTCAGGTGTACAATTAACTTTTATTTCCTCTAATAATTTGAATAATGTACTATTTCAGAAGTTTAGTTTTGTTCTAGTAAGTTCAAACAGAATCCTTTATTGATCCCAGGGGATTAATATTAGATAAAAAAAATGTGATTTATCTTCCAATTACCACTAGAGCATGATTCATACATAAAGATTTTATATTAATTAATTTATTCTCTAAAAAAATAAAACTTTAAGTTTTATACAATTCATAGATTGACTTAAGGTATTAAAAGCTTTTTTTTTTTACATCATTTTGACTTCCAGCTCATAAAATCCACGAAAACAGGAATTCAATGTTATGAGTTGAAAACAGGACAAAAAGATGCAGATGAACAAAGTGTTTTTTTATTTAGTAGCAAAAATCAAATGTCAAAGAATTAAAAAGGGTCTGTGAAGAGCGGACTCGGAACCATGCTAAGAGCGTAACTGAAAAGTTAATCTAAACTAAAGGGGTGGATTAGAACCCTGGGCAACCAAGCCCTAAACCAGAGGGCTACTGCTGCACCACTAGGGAAATTACTGCGGGTTGAGCCAACCAGGCTTCACAACTTGGATAAAATTGCAGTTTCTCCACTCAAGAGGTGGACCTGCTCCCCACTCTGCAGCTAAAAACTTAGAGGAAGAGGGGAAGGGGGAAAGACAGCAATTAGACAAAAGGAAAAAACACTTTTAAATCACCTGGTCTTGAACCCGGGTCTGCTGAGTCAGAGCTGAGCACTTAGCAGGATTACCACTGAAGGGAGCGCCATAAAAGCTAGGATGCAGGCTCAGGTCCCATATGACACACTGCTGGTTGGTAGGCCTTAGTCTACAGAGATCCCAGCAACTCCTAATACTTTTCCCGCTTAATAGAGAGCTGAAACACCTCCTGTCTCCTGACAGTACCACGGCTGACCCCCTCTAAACAGGCCCGGTCATACCCACTAACCCTACTATAGCAAGTGTGCACCATACAGTGGCCCCCCCCCAAAAAAAAAAAAAAAAAAAAAAAGGCTGCCATACTTACCAGCCACAGAGCAGCTCCTTAAATAAGGAAGTTGCAGCTGGTGCACGTTAGCCCTGATTAGGATCTCCAGGATAAAAGAACCACACACAAAAGTTCTGTAACTTCAATGGCACCTGGTGCCAGAGCCTCGTACATGGGATGAACCAGAGACCCTAACATTCAAAAATTTTGAATACTGTGAAGAAATTACAGTGCTTGACTGTCCAGCCAACACGCTGAACCTAAACCCTATTGAGACTCTATGGGGTATTTTCAAGAGGAAAATGAGGAGCACCCACAGATTCTCAAAGGGGGTTTAGGTCCGGCGAGTTGGCTGGTCAGTCAAGCACTGTGATAGCATGGGATAGCAAGTCCTCTAAAACATTCTAATATATTGTTGTGGTGACCTTGGATTTAAGAAATTAGAGTTTACCATTATGAATGACTAGATATTTCATACTCCAAGCAGTTTGGATTGTGTTCCTCACCTCTACTGTTTAGTATATGATTAGTGTGTCACATGTCATGCCCTGCAAAATTTGGCCAGATATTTTTTACAGTATTCAGATTTTTTTAATAATTTGTCTATTTATGAGCTATTTTGCATGTTTTATTATGTAAAACAAATAAATAATTAGGGGGGGGGGGGGGGGGGGGGGGGGGGGGGGGGGGGGGGGGGGGGGGGGGGGGGGGGGGGGGGGGGGGGGGGGGGGGGGGGGGGGGGGGGGGGGGGGGGGGCACGTTCGCCTCTCAGCGCTAGGGATTCCCGGTTCGAATCCCCATCTGGGTGGAGTTTCCATGTTCTCCCCGTGTCTGCGTGGGTTTCCTCCGGGTTCTCCGGTTTCCTCCCACAGTCCAAAAACATGGAACAAGTTAATTGAATTCTCAAAAATTGCCCCATATAGAGTGTGTCTGTGTGAGTGAGTGTGTGCCCAGCGATGGATTGGCGCCCTGTCCTGGGGTCTATCTGCCCAGCTCCCGAGACGTTCTCCCCTGGATGGGCATGGGGAACCCCACCGCGACCCTAATAGAGGATAAGCGGGAGATAATGAATGAATGAATGAATAAATACTTGAAATTGTTTAAATTGTGGGTCCTGAATCTATAATTTATGAAATGTTAACATTTTCAATATATATATAAAATCACTTTTGCATGAAATTAAAATTTTTTGGAAAGGGTCTGTAGTTAGGTTTTACGTGTTTGTTAATGCACCTGTTTTTGCTTTAGGCCTGCAGGTGGTGCTAAAGTCCATCATGAAGGCAATGATTCCTTTGCTTCAGATCGGTGTTCTTCTTTTTGTTGCTATTCTCATGTTTGCTATAATTGGACTTGAGTTCTACTCTGGAAAATTCCACAAAGCCTGCTATGATAATATCACAAGTAAACACACACACACACAAATCTTTGGCTCAATATATTAATAGTATTTTCATGTACAGTTATAATGTTACCATCAATTAAATGTTTAAATGATGATACTGCATTGTGTTTGTGTGTATTTTGTGTAGAGGAGATTTCTGAAGAGCAGCCATGTGGTGATGAACCACCCGCACGTGTGTGTCCCTCCAAAGGGACCCACTGTGAGGATAGGTGGCTTGGACCAAATTATGGAATCACACAGTTCGACAACATCCTGTTTGCAGTGCTAACTGTCTTTCAGTGTATCACCATGGAGGGCTGGACAGACATGTTGTACTATGTAAGCACACAAACATGCAGTATTAAGTGGTATGATAAGTTTTGCACTTCTGTCATTTACAGTTTAATGTGCGAATCTGTGTACATGCAGAGCAACGATGCTTTGGGAAGTGCATATAACTGGATATATTATGTTCCACTAATCATCATCGGCTCATTCTTCATGCTCAACCTAGTGTTGGGTGTGTTGTCTGGGTAAGTATGTGCATTTGTGTGTATGTGTGTGTGTGTGTGCGTGCGTACATGCCTTTATAGATGTATGTATGTATGAATTTCAGAACATATTCCCTAATGATTATGGTGTTATCCCACAGTGAATTTGCAAAGGAAAGAGAACGAGTGGAAAACCGCAGTGAATTTCTTAAACTTCGTCGGCAGCAACAGATTGAAAGAGAACTGAATGGATATTTAGAATGGATCTGTAAAGCAGGTGTTTACACACACACACACACACACACACACAGTTCCTTACAGGATGTGTTTAAAACAACCATTGCATAACGCTATTTTCTATACCACGCCAATATGATTCATTCATTCATTATCTTCCGCTTTTATCCTCTATTAGGGTCGCGGTGGGGTTCCCCATGCCCATCCAGGGGAGAACGTCTCGGGCGCTGGGCAGATACACCCAGGACAGGGCGCCAACCTATCGCTGGGCACACACTCACTCACACAAACACACTCTACATGGGGCAATTTGGAGAACACAATTGACTTGATCAATGTTTTTGGACTGTGGGAGGAAGCCGGATAATGCGGAGGAAACCCACGCGGACACTGGGAGAACATGGAAACTCCACCCAGATGGGGATTCGAACTGGGAATCCCTAGCGCTGAAAGGCAAACGTGCTAACCACTAAGCCACCGTGTCGCCTTCGCCAACATGATTTTAATACTAAAATAGTTAACTGAAATATTTAAGTTAAAAAGTGCCAATATATCATATATCTTTTTTCCTAAATGAAAATAACAATCAGCATAAAAATTAATCCTTGGTCATATTTTTTTCTATCTTTTTGGAGCCAGATATTTGTTATAGACAAATGCAAACTGAGCCACTGTTCCACCGACCACAGGCTAACATATTAAGGACTGTTTTACCATTAAGCAGCTCTCTGTGTTTTTTATTTGTCTTTGCAGAGGAAGTTATTTTAACTGAAGATGACACCTCCGGCGAACGTATGAATTTCTTTCATTCTGCTGTTTGTTTTAACAATTTTACATGCTATTTTGTTTACAGTATGTGTGTGTGTGTGTGTGTGCGTGCGTGCGCCTGCCTGCGTGTGTGTGTGTGCGTGTGTGTGTGTGCGTGTGTGTGTAAAGGTTCTCGACGTAGACCCACTATAAAGAAAAGTAAAACTGACCTGCTGAACCCAGAAGAAGGAGTGGATCATCTTGGTGATGCAGTAGGTAAGGTTTATATGTACAGTGACTACATATATATTCATTACCAAATGCACTGTTGTTTAAAAGTATGAGCACAACAGTCTAAATCACATCCACTTAACACATATGTAACAAAAAATTATTTGGTATTTTGTTTACAAATCATAAATGTTAACATTTTAAATATTTTAATGTGTCATAATAGGCCACATTTTATTTTCCTCCAGTATGTAAAATTTAGTGAAAATATAACAACTTTGTAGTAAAACCCATATACATATATTTATTCAGTATCTGATTCTCTAAATACAGTTTAATCCTGCATTCTATATATTGAAATTAAAAGACATGTCCCTTCATGTTCAGTTTTATCCTGATCCTTAATACCTCTATAGAGGAGCTGAAGATATTAAAGCTGCAATGTGTGGAAATACACTATAAAATTAGAGTGAAATTGAATTTTATTACATTATTTAATTAAATTAATTTCATTTCATTACATTTTATATAAAGTGTGAGTCAACATTGACTGAGCAAATTATGTTTGTCTATGTAGTTTATGTGTTCTGTAAAACCTGTGTTAATTATTTTAATTTAACAAATATTCCAAACAGTGAATTCTAAATTTTGTCCAAAGAAATTAGTGTGAACATAAGCAGACCCTGACATCAACTCTTGTTGCCTCTGTCATTATTTTAGTGCTCCGTCTGCATATTTGCACTGTCTGTGTTAGGTGTAATTTATCTTAAGTGTAAATTATTTGTGTATGTGTGTGTAGGACTGAAAGTTGATGGTTCCAGTTTCAGTAAAAAGGAGCGGCGTTTCCGTATTCTTGTGCGTAAGATGGTGAAAACTCAGGCGTTTTACTGGACTGTCCTCAGTCTTGTTGGACTCAATACACTCTGCGTTGCCGTTGTTCACTATGACCAGTCCGACCTGCTTTCTGACTTTCTCTGTAAGTTTGTATGTGTGTGTATGTATGTAGATAGGTGGTGTGTATGTGTGCATGGGTGTGTGTGCATGTCACAGTATCTTTGTTTGAAAAATCAGAGTCTCTTGTGTTCAGTCTCCATTCATCACATCAGTCACCATTAAAAATTCCATCCTCTTCACTTTTCTTCATCCCAAAAGAGCCACTATAGAAGAATCTGCATGTGTTTAGGTTGTCATTTACTTTTACAAAATGCTTTCATATCCTGGAACTGTGTTAATCCTAAATCTCATTCATGTTTGTGATCATTCATTGTACCAAAGCAGGATGCACTGCTGATCAGTTGCTATTCACTCCACTGATTTTCATTCATTATAAAATTGAAAAGAAAGCTTTGTCACTTTTCGTACTAGCTGCACCTGCGATTCCTGTCTTCTATAAACTTGTTTGTGTTTTTTTTCCACAGTCTATGCAGAGTTTATCTTTTTGGGTCTTTTTATGTTGGAGATGCTGATAAAGATGTATGGATTAGGAACTAGACCCTATTTTCACTCTTCCTTCAACTGTTTTGACTGTGCAGTAAGTATTGTATACTGAGATACTTTACCAATATATAGCATTTAATTGTAGAGTGTAGATCTGAATGATCAATAAATTACAGAATTATTAATTTTTTCTTAACAATATTTTTAGATAAGCACTGAAATTTCAGTTTGCCATAGTGATACACTGATTCAATACTCAATGAACACAAATTAGGACACCTAAACAAAACACCCCCCGTCCACAGGAATAATAGCTTCCTTATTACTGAGATGGCTTTCTATAATAATTAGAAATGTGTATGTGAAACATTTTGCACATTAATACCGAAAAATATTTGTCAGGTCAGACAATACTATTGGATGAGAGATCATGGTTTAAAAATCTTTAGTCTAAAACACTAAGACTTTAAAATTGATATGGTGTATTTTCATGAATACACAATCAAGCCTTGCAATTAAATGCAAATTACAAAGACTAGAACTAATTTCATATATTCATTATCTTCCACTTAATCCCATACTTGTGTTGTGTGGTGGGGGTGTTCCACATGCCCATTATACACACTATATGGGGCTATTTAGCAATTTAGCACATTCAATGTACCTTGAATCCCTATTTTTGGACTGTGGGAGGACACTAGAGACTAGCAAACCCATGTGGACATGGGGAGAACATGGAAACTCCACCCAGATCGGGATTCAAACCTGGATCTCCAGTGCTAAGAGGTGAAAGTGCTAACCACTAAGCCATTGTCACCTCTAAATAATAAATTCAGAGATATCATATCACATTTCTGAATTCTGAGTTATTTATTTTGGTTTTCACATATTCTCCTTATGCCTGTATTGGTTCTTACCAAAAGCTCCAGTTTCCACTCGCAGTCCACAAGTGTCTAACAGGCAAACTGGAGATACTGTGTGTTTGTCAAAGTGTCTGCGCTGTGATGAGTTGATGGCCTGTCAAGTTTTTATTTTTTCAGATTTCAGCAACCCCTACAGATTTAATTGGATAAGTTGCTTGTGAAATGAAGAAGCAGTGCAAAACAAACTACCTTATTTTCCGGACCATAAGGCGCACCATATTATAAGGCGCAGTCTGAATTACGGGATCTGTTTCTGTATTTAACCCACGTATTAGGCGCACCGTACTATAAGGCGCAGTCTCAATTACGGACTCTATTTCTGTACGGTACTTATTCTGTACGGCACCGTATTATGAGGCACTTTCTAAAACATACGATCTACAAGAAAAGTAAAACGGTGATTAATAATTGAAGTTTATTCTACTACTTGACAAAACACACATTATTTTATTCACTCTTCTCCCACAAATCCATCAAAGTCCTCATCTTTTGTGTCTGAATTAAAAAGCTGCGCAATTTCACTATCGAGCACTCCGGGTTCTCCTCCCATCAATGTCCGAGTCAGTCTCGTCGCCAGGCGGCTGTTCCGCAATCATGCCGGCTTTCGCGAAAGCTCGGACTTAGCTTAGCTTGTGTAGCTTAGCCCAGGCATCCACAATCCATTCACAGATGGTGGCGTAACTTGCCCGCCGCTGCCTCCCGAGTTTTAGTAAACGTGTGTTCGCCGTCTATCCTCCATCACTCCCACGCCGCCCGCAACTTTACTTTAAACGCCCTGGTTACGCCACTGTCCAGTGGTTGGAGTTCTTTATTTAATCCTCCCGGAACGACTGCAAGCTCCGAATTAATTTTATTTACTCGGTTTTTCTGTGAGATGAGTGCACATGGAGCCACAAATCAGCAGTGATGGTGATGTGTGGAAAAAAACACCATTGTCGCACAATACTTTTATAGATTTTGGAACACAGGACACGTATAAGGCACACCGGATTATAAGGCGCAACGTCTAATTTCTGGGAAAATTTAGGCTTTTGGGTGCGCCTTATAGTCCGGAAAATACGGTAGTTTAATAGTTTCGAATTTTCTTTATTTTATCACTAATAAATGTAATTGTGTTTCTTTAGAAATTATAATAATGTCAAATACTGGATGTGTGGGTTTTCTGTCTGGTAAATAACTTATAGTAAGGGGAATGAAACTATTAAGTGTGTGTGTGTGTGTGTGTGTGTGTGTGTGTGTGTGTGTGTGTGCCCATGTGTGTATGTGTGTTTTAGGTCATTGTTGGCAGTATATTTGAGGTGGTTTGGGCAATGATTAAGCCTGGAACTTCTTTTGGGATCAGTGTCTTGAGAGCACTCAGACTTCTGAGAATATTCAAAGTCACTAAGTAAGTGGCACAGTCTTGGCTCATTTCATCCTATCTGTTACAAAAGGCCATCTGTAAGAACTTACATTATGTCTACATCGCATCAGACACTTCAGGACAGTTCAATGATATATTTGTCACCTCAGAGGTTAAATGTTTCCCCAAGCCTTGGTACTGACCCTAATCCTACTTCACTATTATGAGTTTTAAAAAAGCTTGAAAAAATAATAAATTAAAACTCATTTTATATTACTCATTTCCATCCATTAGGTATTTCTTGATTTGCTTCTAGTCGCATGGTGCCATATCCTGCATCAATCTAAAAAGCCCCTTCCTCTTTACTTGAGCAAACATATGTTCTGAAATTACCGTTTTTCAATTTTATTTCATATAAAACGTGGTTCCCTCTCTGAACACTTTTACAAATGTATTGACTTGGTTATATTCATTCATTATATTCTTTAAATAAAAAGTGCACAAGCTCACAAATGGTTGTCAACTGATCAAAACCCCCAAATTTAACTTTCACCTTTTATCCTCACCAATGTATCCATGGTTTTTGAAAGAGCCAACTTTTAAAACAAAAGTGCAACTAGTCTTTGTTTAATTAATTTAAGTTTAAACTTCAATTCACAATTTGCTCAAAGTGTATGTAAAATACCAACAATAAATGTATATATATATATATATATATATATATATATATATATATATATATATATATATATATATATATATATATATATATTTGTTTTTCATTTGTTTCTTTGTCTTAAATTCTGTTGGTACTGTGTTGTTCAATGTTAACATGTCTCTCTGATATGTGCTTATTTTTTAGATACTGGGCATCTCTGCGTAATCTGGTGGTTTCCCTATTAAACTCAATGAAGTCCATCATAAGTCTGCTGTTCCTCCTATTTCTTTTCATTGTGGTATTCGCTCTATTGGGGATGCAGCTGTTTGGCGGACAGTCAGTACCAAATGGACACAGACAGAAACACAGACATACACACACACACACACACACACACACACACACATAGTTTATGCGTATAATACTTCATCATGAAGAATTTAAAGCTACACAGGTTGTAATATGTATATTTTCATATTTTCCTTCTTTGCTAGGTTTAACTTTGAACAAGGAACACCTCCAACCAACTTTGACACTTTTCCTGCAGCCATCATGACGGTGTTTCAGGTGAGGTAAAACATCCATCCATCATGTTCCGCTTCATCCTATATCAGGGTCGTGACGGGGTGATTCACCATGCCCATCCAGGGGAGAACGTTTCGGGTGCTGGGCAGATACACCCTGGACAGGGTGCCAATCCATCGCTGGGCACACACTCACTCACACAGACACACACACAGAAACACACTCTATATGGGGCAATGAACTCAATAGACTTGATCCATGTTTTTGGACTGTGGGAAGAAACCGGAGAACCCGGAGGAAACCCACGTGGACACGGGGAGAACATGGAAACTCCACCCAGATAGGGATTCCAACCGGGAATCCCTAGTGCTGAAAGGCGAACGTGCTAGCCACCGTGCCGCCCTGAGGTGAAACTGTTATGTGATAAGTACTGTTGTAGTAAGCGTTACATCCAGTGTTAGGTGAAAGGATTAAATCTATTGTGATGCATGTGAGGAGCAACAGTTGCTAGGTTATTTGGCAGCTGTTAAGATGACCATGGTGTCAGTAGAGATTTGGCAGCCAGTTCTAGAACAACCTTCAGTGCATTAATATTTATACTATTCATTAGTAATTGACAAAATACTGGCCCTTAAAGTATTCTCATGCTTGACATTTTCAATAGACTCTCAAATGTTTTCTTCATCCCCATTTGTTTTTGTAATGTATTCTACCAAGCTATCAGTGTGTTTTTCATTAGATCCTAACAGGTGAGGACTGGAACATGGTCATGTATGATGGCATCCAATCTCAGGGTGGTGTTAAAAAAGGAATGATCTCCTCGGTTTTCTTTATTGTGCTCACACTCTTTGGCAACTGTATCCTTTTCAGACACACACACACACACACACACACACACACACACACACACACACTTATGTCCACAGAAACACTAACACGCCTACATTGAATATTAATAGAATTCCTCAACTGTTCTCAGACACACTGCTAAATGTATTTTTGGCCATCGCTGTGGATAATCTAGCCAATGCTCAGGAACTTACCAAGGTACTGCCTGTGTGTCACCTATGTGAAAGGTGTGTAAATACCTGGTCTCTTTTTTGTGTTGTGAATGTAGTGTTTGTCTTTTGTGCATATGTAATATCAGGATGAACAGGAAGAGGAGGAAGCCGCAACTCAAAAAATTGCTCTACAAAAAGCTAAAGAGGTTGCTGAAGTCAGCCCACTCTCTGCTGCAAACCTTTCTATTGCTGCGTGAGTATTGCACACTTAAACACACACACACACACACACACACACACATACACACACACACACACACACACACACACACCTGCATCATACCAGAATATTTATTAGTGAATGTTAACAAATTTTCTTCACTTACACAACACCTTTGACATGCTGGCCTTTAAAATTATGCAGAATTATGCAAATGAGCCCTACTTAGCTCACATATTAGTAGCAAAAGCCAGTTATTTATGGAGATGCATTAATGATAAGTGTATTTAGCCTCATTGAGTCAATTTCTATGACATTTTATAATAAATCTGATTGATAGATTTATAGCTTAAAGTTTTGCTTCAGCTTTAATTCTTTCTATTTAAATCTATTGCTGGGCACACTTATTCACAAACACATTATATGGGGCAATTTAAAACATTTACCTTGAATCCAAGGCTTTGAACTGTGGCAAAAAACAGAAGGACAGGAGAATAACCACACCTACATGGGGAGAACTCTACCCAGACTGGGATTTGAACTTTGATTCCCAATGCTGAGAGGCAAATGTGCAAACCACTAAGCCATCATGCCTCCCTGAATGCAATATCTGAAATAATTATTTACAATCTTAAGCACTGAGCCACCTCTTGTAGCAAACTGAACTGTGTTAATTTAGTGAGTGTACTTTGTAAAAGTTGAAAAACAACTGTGTAAATAAAATAAAAAAATTCTTTTTGGTTTAGCTTTAAGTTGAGTGTATTAAAAAAGATAATGAATGAGTCACCTCTGTTAATGATTTAAGCTTTGCTGACCCTGTCTTTTTCAGTAAAGAGCAACAAAAGAATGCAAAACCTCCCAAATCAGTTTGGGAGCAACGCACCAGTGAGATTCGCAAACAGAACATGATGACCAGCAGAGAGGCACTTTATAATGAACTGGACTCTGAGGATCACTGGAAGGTCAGAGAATGATTAATGATAATAATGTTCATGTTTAACAACTATATGGGACAATTTGAAGCATTTAATTTACCTTGAATCCATGTGTTTGGACTGTGGGAGGAAACCGGAGAACCTGGAGGAAACCCACGCAAACTTGGAGAGAACATGTAAACTCCACCCAGATTGGGTTTGGAACCTGGATCCCCAACAGGCTTAATATTCATTCATTCATTATCTCCCGCTTATCCTCTATTAGGGTCGCGGTGGGGTTCCCCATGCCCATCCAGGGGAGAACGTCTCGGGTGCTGGGCAGATAGACCCAGGACAGGGCGCCAATCCATCGCTGGGCACACACTCACTCACACACACACACTCTAAACGGCGCAATTTTGAGAATTCAATTAACTTGATCCATGTTTTTGAACTGTGGGAGGAAACCGGAGAACCCGGAGGAAACCCACGCAGACACGGGGAGAACATGGAAACTCCACCCAGATGGGGATTCGAACCGGGAATCCCTAGCGCTGAGAGGCGAACGTGCTAACCACTAAGCCACCGTGCCGCCCAGGCTTAATATTAAGCTTAATTTTTGTCATAAAATATAACCTCTTATCAGAGGTTTAATCTTTAGTATAATAGATATAAATTCATGTTGTCACATGTTAATGAGAACTAACGTGGCCTAATGCCAGTGTGAAATGGGTGCATGTATTCCTTGTCATTATCTGGTCTTGTTCTCACAGCAAGAACTACAACAGAGTTAAAAGTCCTACGAGGGCCAGATTCTGGCTGTATGGTGAATGAGGCAACATTATCCAGTATCATGCTATTTTGGCATCTATTTTTATTATTTTAAATTTCATACACACAGAAGAAATCCTAGAATTTAAGCATTTCAAGGTTTATTTATGTTTCTTTGTTAAAGTCTACGAAAAATATTTGGGACATAAAAATCCTACAGAATTAACACATGTATGATACAATTTATATTTATTTATTGCAATTTATTACAGCAAATGAATTTTCGAAACAGACCAGATATGAAAACCCATCTAGATCGCCCTCTTGTGGTAAACCCTCAGGAGAATCGTAACAACAACACCAACAAACCTAGACCTGAAGGACCAGGAAAGCACGAGGAGAATATGCTCCAGCCACCAGCTTACCGTCCACATGCACATTTTCATCACATACCTCATTCCCACTCCCTGCCCTCTCCACATAAAAACACAGACAGAGAGGACAGGAAGCAGAGGAGACACCAGCACAAAAAACATGGATCCAGGGAAGGAGCAAGAGAACGAAGCTGCAGCCATCATGCCAGAAAGTGAGTATGTGTGTGAGTGTTTGTGCCTCATAATATTTTGTCTAATGACACTTAGAAACTTTGTTTTCTGTCATCCTTTCTTCATTTATTTCTGTTACTCTTTTAGTCAGTACAGGGAGAATCTGGATAACATCCGCAACAATAACAGGCTGATCTTCACTGACTCTGTGCTTCAACAACACAACCCATTCAACCCCTGTTCTGACCAAGAGCAAACCAATAATGCACTAAATCTGAGAGAGCTGCATTTGACTGATAGCATCCTCATCCTCACTGACCCGACGAACAACCACGGTGAAGTGGAGTTTACAGCCATCGATATGCAGCCCATTTATCCATCACTTAATGGCCAACTACAGGGTGAGATATAAATCACAAGCTGGTCCCCACAATGAAAATAAACAAATTCTTAGTTCTAGACATGTTTCAAGATTAGGTAGTAACAGTTATATTTAAATTTTGTTTACTACGAAATTAATGGAACTCCATGCATATTTCCCTCAACATATAAAGAGTATGTGTGTGTGTGAGCGTGTGTGTGTGTGTGTGTGTGTGTACATGTTATTGGTAAACTATGTTACCATATCTTTGGACAGTGAATAAAAATGCAAACACTGACGCAACTAAAAATGGAGAAAAGAAAGAGGAGGAGGAGAATGGAGAAGATGATGAGGAAGGATCCAAACCAATCCCCCCATTTAGCTCTTGCTTCATCATGTCTCCCACCAACCCGTGAGTGTGACAAATGATATGCATGAAAAAAGTTATGTATGAAAATTGAAAGTTATGTAGAATCTGAAGTTTAAGCATTATAAAGTCACAACAAGACCAGCAAATAGACTACAGACTTTTCTGAACTTTAGATTAGTACTAATGTCACAGTATAGTGAGACAGTGTGAAAATGATACAGAAAAAGGTGTTCACTCGTTTATTTACTAAAACAAGTATTGCGATATGAAGCCTATTGCGGTGCTTGCATGGCAGTCAGTGCAAGAACAGACATAAAAATATATTCACACACATTTAAACCTGGTAATGTATGACTAGCATGCTTTCAGAACTTTGGAAGAAAACACACACAGAGAATAGAATGATTCGCACCTTCTTGTTGTTTTTAATAATTGCACCACTGTGTGTGCAAAAAGGAACACAGTTTATTTTATCTGCCATAAAAAAAAGCATAATAAATAAGGTGTTAACTTTTATTTGGCTCCCCTGCCATAAGGAGCACGTCCCCTTTCAAAAAACTTAATGTTGTGTTTTCATGACAGTTAAAAGTTAAATTTACACCATTGACAAGCATTTTTCATTTATCATGACTCCTCCCACCAATCTCAACTATTTCAGAATTGAGTTAGCTTGTTATAATGTACACATTAAGGTAAATAATATATCTCATTTTCTTCAGTGATTTCCTTTCTGTATGTTCTACACAGTGATCTATAATCAAGTTTCCTTCAGCAGGTTTTATTTTAACAATGAACTAGGCATATAACTAGGCTTTAGATTTATGCTGCATGTTTTTATGTTGCACATGGGCTCTTAATGATGGAACTGTAGATAATAAGAATTTTCAAATGTAGATTATCACCCAGTATTACAGTATGAAATGGTAATGTTGACCATCTGGAATGTTACCACTGTTTACTTTGTATTAACTAATCATTTCATCAGATTTCATGTGTTGCAACAAATGTTAATGATTAGGATTTGATGATTTTAATCAATCAGGCATTCATTTGAGGATTTTTAACTCAATACCGAGCTAGGCCGCTCAAGTTATTTTAAAAAATGAGAATGTTCTCATTTGTTTTTTTCTTAATTTGTTTGTATGTGTGTGTTTATGTGCAACATGTACGATTACAGATTCCGAAAGTGCTGCCACTACATTATGACTCTGCGCTATTTTGAGATGTGCATTCTCTCTGTAATCGCCATGAGCAGCATTGCTCTTGCAGCTGAAGATCCAGTTTGTCCTGATTCTCCACAAAACAATGTAAGAAGTCTTAAACTGTTGGAAGTCATCATACCTTTTTCAAACAGCCATGGTTTTGTCTTATAGTCTGAAAAAAAGTATTAGAATTGTTTTTTAAAATTTATTCCACACCATTCAAATAACATAAACCCCAGTGTTTTTGACCAGGACTCTAGTATTATTAATGCTTTTTATTGGTGTAATAGTGGTATTGTACTTTTAAATTCTGTTTTCTCATTGCGCACACTGTTTGATAACTTCTACCTTATTGTTTACATTGTAGATGATAGTAGCTCATTTTTTGCTGCATAGTTTGTGTTAGAAATCCTCTGATCCTTCATCTGTGAAGGCTGGTGACAAAGGTTTTACTCATTTCAGCATTATTATGTGACTGGCATACAAGAACTCCATTACAGTGTAAACAATGTTGCTTTGTTAATTTATTCATTCATTAATTTTCTTCCGCTTTATCCTCTATTAGGGTCGCGGGGGGGGGGGGTCCCCATGCCCATCCAGGGGAGAACTTTTCGGGCGCTGGGCAGATAAACCCAGGACAGGGCGCCAATCCATCGCTGGGCACACACGCACAGACACACACTCAAACACACTCTATATGGGGCAATCTGGAGAACTCAATTGACTTGATCCATGTTTTTGGACTGTGGGAGGAAACCGGAGAACCCGGAGGAAACCCACGCGGACACAGGGAAAACATGGAAACTCCACCCAGATGGGGATTTGAACCAGGAATCCCTAGTGCTGAGAGGTGAACGTACTAACCACTAAGCCACCATGCCGCCTGCTTTGTTAATTTAATGAGGTAATTTGAATTAATTCCTAATAGCCAGGCATATTATTTTTTGTACAAGAACATTAAAGAAATACTGTACATAAAAACAGATCAGACTCATAGTCCTGGACCATGTCATTTGTTGATTGTAAGTAGATTTTGTTTGTAACATCTTTCTCAGATGATAATTTTAAAAAAGTCTGAATGTGTTAAGTAATACAAGAGATTTTGTTTGCTTGTATACAGTTGCTAATAATCCTGATCTGGATCGTGTCCCATTCATCTATATATATCTGTACAGCAGTATTAACTAGCACAAGAATTAATAATGCACATTAATCTGGCTTTTATTTATGTGATGTGTGTGGGAGTAAAAATATTTAAATGCCTTAGATTTACTGGAATTGATCGATTGCTGTTCATGACTCTGAGGACTGAACACCCTGGATCAATAATTTGAGGCACACTTTCCATTTTCACTTTCTGGAAACAGTTCAGTTCCATAGTTACATGCTGATCTGACATAAGATATTGTTCTTTATCTTCTTGTAACATGCGTATGTAACTAATGTTGGTGAAACATTATTCGTGGGTTTGAAGTGTTCCTCAAAAATACTGCTGATTCAGTCACCTCCTGACAATTAATTAGTCATTGGTATTGATCCATGTATAGATTTTTTTTCTCGTCTGAAATCTGCTATGTAGCTACATCCAGTCCTGATACAGCTTTTTATTTCTGTGGTACTAATTTCTGCCCTGTGCCAGTAATCTTGAAATAAAAGTTTTACAGATAGAATCTCAGTTTGAAGTTTATTGCGAAATGTCAGTGAAAAATGCTTACAAGTCAAACATGCCGCTGTGACGAGCGAGACAGTGTGGGTTGATATCCCACATGTATATTTTTAAAAACATACTGTATTCATTCCAAAAGTTGAATATCAAGACTCTTGTTGGCTCTTTCAGGTCCTGCGGTATTTTGACTATGTCTTTACTGGTGTGTTCACATTTGAGATGCTATTAAAGGTATTCTTTAAAAATATACATACATTTACAATAACATTTTCTGCTCTGTAAATGATGATGCTACATTTGGGGTGTGTTGTGTGATTGTTTTGCAGATGGTGGTTTTGGGCTTGGTTCTTCATGAAGGTGCATATTTTCGTGATCTGTGGAATTTTTTGGACTTTATTGTGGTCACTGGTGCTCTGGTGGCCTTTGGGTTCATGTAAGTAACCTCACCCCACACAGCATCTGTTTAGCTTGTACTAATCAATATGCTCCAAAACATATCTCACCTCCTTCAGTGTATATATTTGTAAGGTGGTAAATGATGACACATAATATTAAGTCATGGCCAAAGCATTTTAAAAGCAATGCTTTTAATGCTTTTAAAAAGTTTTCCATTCACCTAACAGTGTTTTGACAACTGATATTCATTCATTCATTCATTCATTCATTCATTATCTCCCGCTTATCCTCTATTAGGGTCGCGGTGGGGTTCCCCATGCCCATCCAGGGGAGAACGTCTCGGGCGCTGGGCAGATAGACCCAGGACAGGGCGCCAATCCATCGCTGGGCACACACTCACTCACACAAACACACTCTATATGGGGCAATTTTGAGAAATCAATTAACTTGATCCATGTTTTTGGACTGTGGGAGGAAACCGGAGAACCCGGAGGAAACCCACGCAGACACGGGGAGAACATGAAAACTCCACCCAGATGGGGATTCGAACCGGTAATCCCTAGCGCTGAGAGGCAAATGTGCTAACCACTAAGCCACCGTGCCGCCCAACTGATATTCAACTATACAAATTCCTATAAGTTAGTAAAAAATCTGTAGAACCACAGACCAATGTATAAAGCTGTTAACAGCTTGAGCTGCTTACAGATGAGTCTTTTTATTTAAATCTCATTAGAAATAACTGAAATGTATATCACATGACCATTCATGGCCAGTGAGCATGTGCAGTAGCTGTTAAACATGTAGCAGACGTGAATTTGCAAGTGCTTGTTTAGTTGCAAAAAGTACAGCAAATAATACATATATCAGAAAGCTGTATCAAGGGAGATATATCCCACTGTAACTGAGAAGTGGGTGTTTTGCATAGTTTTTGGATAAAGTAAAAAGAAAGTCACTGCATTTTCGAACTTAAACTCCTTGTTTTGTGTGGGACAGTGGCTTGGTGGTTAGTACATTTGTCTCTCAGCGCTGGGAATCCAGGTTTGATTCTGATCTGGGTGAAGTTTCCATGTTCTCGCTATGTCTGCAAGGATTTCCTCCAGGTTTTACGGTTTCCTTCCACATTTAAACTGCCCCATATAGTGCATCCCTATCTGTCTGAATGAGTGAGTGTGTGCCCAGAGATAGATTTGCACTCTGTTCTGTCTGTATTTGCTCAGCGCCCAAAATATTATTTCCAAGATGGGCATGGGGAATCCCTCCCCTCCCCGTGACCCTAGTCCTTACTATAGGATTAAGCAGAAGATAATGAGGAGTCCTTGTTTCAGGGGCTTAAAACTTTTCAGTAGTGTGTGTAAGACCCTGTGTAAAGTGTAGTAAAAATGCTGCATTTTTTAAATTAAAACATAATATAAAATGTATGGACATAGTCGAAAATCTATCTTTTTAATATTTTTTTAAAAGTCATAGATAACATGCCCTTGAATGACAGTAAGTTGCAGTTAATAATATTTAGCTATGTAATTAATGCCCCAGCTTCGAACAAGTCTAGAATTTGCTGTTAATGAATATTCATTACACAGAAACATAATGGCTCATTCATTTTTTTATTTATCTTTTAAGCTGTTTATGGTCATGGGGATCTACTGCTTTTCATTTCTGCACTTATAGGATGAAATATGAGGAAACACTCATCACAGGTCATCAGTCCATTGCAGGGGAATACAAAAACACAAATACATTTCCACACATTTGCACTGAGGGAAACTTTTGCAGTTTACCTACTAACTTGTAATTGGTCTGTGGGAGAAAACCAGTGGTTCTGAAGGAAAGCCACTCATACACAGGTATAAGAAAAACATTTAAACCCAGTCCATCCTTTGGTAACCATTGACTGGGTACCAAACCATGTGATATATAATGGATTACATGCAACAGTAATGATGGAGTTAATTCTCAGTTTACTTTTGACCAAGTTTTCATTTTAAGTATCATTTTTTAACTAAGTGTCATTTTTACAAGAGTTATTGTAGTAATTAGCACTGTGTAAAGCTAAAAATAAAGGCTATAGTAGCTCAATGGTTTGGGTGTTGGACTATCAATCAATCTAAGGTTGTGGATTCAAATTCTAGCTCCACTGAAGTTACCAATGTGGGCCCTTGAGCAAAACCTTTGAACAGAGAAACTGTGTTCTGACCGCAACCAATTTGTAAGTCACTTTGTATTAAAACGTCTGCTAAATGACCTGATGTAAATGTGAAACCATTTCACAAGTTACCCACAAGAGGGTGTGGTAGCTCAGTGGTAAGGGTGTTGGGCTATCAATCTGAAGGTTGGGGGTTCAAATCCCAGGTCCACTGAAGTTACCAATGTGGGTCCTTGAGCAAGACCCTTAACCCTTATTGCTGCAGGGATGCTGTGATTAACCCTGTGTTCACCTTGTAAGTCGCTTTGAATAAAAGCGTCTGCTAAATGACCAAATGTAATGTAATGTAATGTACAAGTTACTAGTGTGCAAATACTTAATTCGGACTGAGTTCTATAACAGTAATTATAAAACAGCCATGACATTATTGACATTATTACACACCTGTGACCACTTTATATTTGTATCAATGAATATTATACAATACATTATTATTTCAAAGTATTTTGATTAATTGCGTTCTGTAATTTGGCCACTAGATATTTGATTGTTAGAGAAACCAGAAACCTGTCACTTAGCAATCAGGGTTCACTTTAAAAAACGGACTAGATTACATTGTGGAAGACCAGTTTATTAACTGGTTTATTTAATTATTATTATTAAATTTTGTTTTCAATAAATGCAGTTATGAATCAACCCTTTTTTATCATAGTGTGTTTGTAACGGTTTTAAAAAGCAATAAAGCACTTTGTGCATTAATGTGAACAAATCAAGAGATAGAGGTGTACTAACATCTTTTTTCCTGTGATTTATTCAATATAATGCATGCCCCTTCGTGCCTTGTTGCTTTATTAAATGCAATATGTATTGAGATGATTAAAATATAAATTTTAGAATTTGGCATGTAATGTAAAAGTATTGTTAATTTGCAGCTCACACTTAAACATCCTTTCCAAAACATCTTTGCTGTTGTTAAATATAACAGACATTGTCTTTATATATTTTTCTCCTGATTAGCCGATACATGTATGCATGAGTGTATGAGATCTTCCATATTGATGTTTTTCCTCCTGGCAAACCTCCTTTTTTTTGTCAAGTTACCTCTTTTTGGTCTTTTGAATTTTCAAATTTCTTTGTGTATATTTCTGATCCTCTTCCTTGTTTCTGCTCTGGTACCTGAACAGGAGCCTTTCCGGGTAAAGTTTTCCCTCTACACGTTGCACGGCTACCGACCGCCCCATTTGATTGGCTGCTCTATCTTTCTTTCTTTTCTCTCCCCTCTGTCCTCCTGTCCTCTCCCCCAGTTTCAATGCTTCCCCTCCCTGCCTGTGAAGTGTTCATTCCTCCAAACCTATTTTTACTGTCCGGAAATTACTCCACAAACCTAATCAGCAGTTCATGGAACTGCGCACCCTCACATGCACTTTGTCCGAGCTGAGTCAGGGCAGAGTAAGTGATTGATTATTGATCAGTTAACACAGTGCCAAGACTCACACAGATACAGTCTAAAAATCTCCTCTAGATTGTCATTATGGATGCAAGCCTAAGTTGACTATTTTTAGAAATTCTTATTACCTTGATTGGTTTCTGTGATTTATTTTAAATTTGTACCATTTGCTTTAAGAGAGGTGAAAACCTAACAATAATATATAAAGCTATATACTATTACTCTCAAATAGTCACCACATAAAATTATTGTATATTGATATAATCAGTTTTAGGGCGTGTGTAAAATGCATTGCATCGTATTGTTTTTTTATACAGGATTTTACTAAACGTATTACCATATTGAAGCTGTGATTTAAATGAGTGATACAAAATTTCAAACAGTCTCCTTTTACTTGCCTTTGACTCCTTGTTTAAGTATTTTCTGGAGCACACTCAACTCTGGACACATCATAACCTCCTTCTATTAACAAACATACACATCGCTCCCCTAAGCTCTAACAGACAAAAGAAAGAAAGAATAAGAGTTGGCTGGGCATTGCAGCAGGAAATGCCTGTTCATGATGATCTGAATGTGTTATGCCAGAGGAATGCACATGAACACCAACAAATGAATGATAAAGACAAAAACAATGTTTTCAAATATTTTGGGTGGGAAAAAAAAATGTTCACTTTTTTTGCACATCACATGATGCACGATTAACTGAACAGTATGAAAATGTGATTTTTTTTTACACATTTAAAGTATGTTATTGTAATATTTGATCTTTGTTGTATAGGGGAACCAGTACAGGAAAAGACATAAGCATCATTAAGTCATTGAGAGTGTTAAGAGTCCTGCGACCACTCAAGACCATTAAACGTCTGCCTAAACTTAAGGTAAAACTTAACAAAATATATCTACAGAAAACCTTGCACCTTAACTATAACAAAACATGTCACACATTACAGGGTACAGGTATATTTTCATATGTGATTTAGTATCAATAGAGTGGCACAATGGCTTAGTAGTTAGCATGTTCGCCTCTCAGCAATAGGGATCCAGGTTCAAATCCCAATCTGGATGGAGCTTCCATGTTCACTCTATGTCCACATGGGTCTCCTCCCACAGTACAAAAACACAGATTCAAGGTTATTTGGCTGCCCAAATTGTCCCTATATAGTGTAGGTGATTGTGTGCCCATCAATAGATTGGTGCCCTGTCCAGGGTGCATCTGCCCAGCGTCCAAACATTCTCCCTTTTATGGTCATGTGGAAAAATTGACCCCAGTGTAGGATTACATGGAAAATAAATAATGCATAGAAATAATTAATAAACACATTTACATATTCAAAACAAGAGACCAATTAAACAGGTGAACTTACAAACATAATACAGTTTAAATATATAGAACTTATATGTAGGTAAACAAACAAATGAAGATATTATTATAGGCAAATGTTCCTGAATTAAACATTAAATTTACAAATTAGGTAATTGCAACAGGTGATAAAATGTAGCTTTACTGGCAAAATAAAAATAATTACTATATGTTTATTAGAAAGCCTGTAAATTACCTAAAATCATTGTTTATCATTAAATCAGTCCTGTAATAAAGAACTTTTATGAACCTGAAAACTCATTACTAATCAAATAACACAGCTGAGTAACATGTAAAAGTAAGGTATTATAGTAAGTAATATTACCTTCATTATAGCTAATCTCCTTTGAAATTTTAGTTTTATGATGCATTTTATTTACAAGCACTCTGTCTTTTAACATTTTTTTTTCTTTAAATCCCCCATCTTCCTACAGGCAGTGTTCGATTGTGTAGTCAATTCCCTAAAGAATGTGTTAAATATCCTGATTGTCTACATGCTCTTCATGTTCATCTTTGCGGTTGTGGCTGTGCAGCTTTTTAAAGGGCGCTTTTTTTACTGCACAGATGAGTCCAAAGAGTTTGATCGTGACTGCAGGTAGAATTGTTTATTATCTTTTTTATACACTGCCATGAAAATTTTAGCTAAATATATTTAACAAAAAGAACAATAGTAACTTCAATCTTGGGGCTCCTATGATGGAAAACTAATATAAATTATTTTAAATAATAAATCACTGCTAGATATCCTTTTTTATTTAAAATTCTTTTAAATGTTTTTATGCTAGAGGTGAATTTCTGGTGTACGGGCGTGATAGCGAGGTAAAATCAGAGAAGAGGGAATGGAAAAAGTATGACTTTCATTATGACAATGTCCTCTGGGCCCTACTGACTCTTTTTACCGTTTCCACTGGAGAGGGATGGCCACAGTGAGTAGCTACTTGAGGGTCATACCAATATTCTGTTGAATTGTAAGTGAAAACTATCTCTGCATTGTGAATTACTTAAAAGCCAAAACATCTAATAACAAAAACGAAGAAAACAGATGTCCTACAGTATGTAATTGTTAATATACGTATATAAATGCTTTCAGTTTGTGTCTGTCTGTCTTCTAGGGTACTGAAACACTCAGTGGACTCCACCTTTGAGAATCAGGGTCCCAGTCCTGGCTACAGGATGGAGACGTCCATATTTTACGTTGTGTACTTCATAGTGTTTCCATTTTTCTTCGTCAACATTTTTGTGGCTCTCATCATCATAACCTTTCAGGAGCAGGGAGACAAGATGATGGAGGACTACAGCTTAGAGAAAAATGAAGTGCGTATATGATTGTGAAGACAAAACTACTGCTGCATGTTTGTTATAACATACTGGAGATTGTAGGAGGATTCTGAAATCTTTGCCTGGCCATTGCAGAGAGCATGTATTGACTTTGCTATAAATGCAAAGCCTCTGACACGCCACATGCCAGAGAACAAGCTGAGCTTTCAGTACCGCATGTGGCAGTTTGTGGTTTCTCCACCATTTGAGTACAGCATCATGAGTCTTATCGCTCTAAACACCATCGTTCTTATGATGAAGGTATAAACACACTCACAAACCAATTAACATTGGAGTATATTGATATTAGAAGCCTTTGTACCATGTGTGATTATTTTAAGACTGTACCAAAGTTATTTTAAATAATATTTATAGTATTGATTTATGAAGCATTACAAAGCAACAATAAACTTTTATCTTTTAGTTAAGGATAACTTACATATGCATATACACATATGCTGTGTGTGTGTGTGTTTGAAAATTTAGTATCATGGTGCATCGGAGACATATGACAAAGTGCTAAAAAACTTGAACATCGTCTTTACCATCCTTTTCTTCATGGAGTGCATACTGAAAATGATCGCCTTTGGGGTTCAGGTAAGTCTCAAACACAACAAAACAAAATTCAAATAAATCTAAAAAATTAGAAACATTATATGTTTTATCCTTCAAAGAAACATATAACAGTTAAAACAATAGTACCACCAAATCTACACACTTAATATATATTTTTATTCAGTGTTCTTATAAAAACTCTACATATACACATTACACCAGTTACATTTTGTCTTACAGCTTAAAATACTTTACAAATCTCTATGTTGATGCAGTAGTTATTCGTACAACGCTTATCATTCTCATCAAGGCCTGGCAATCATTTAAAGCATGACTCTTACTCCTGTGTAGAGGTTCTAAAATCATGTGATTTGATGGTTCATTGAATATTTAATGAATGTTTAGACGTCTTCAACAGTGACTGATGACCATCTTTTATTTTGAATCCCCACAGAACTATTTCCGCGATGCTTGGAACATTTTTGACTTTGTCTCCATATTAGGCAGCATTACAGATATTTTAGTCACTGAACTGGGGGTGAGTCTGACACATATAACAATTTTTCACATTATTATTTGAATGTGCTGCATAATAATATTCATTCATGGTTTTCAAGATGGACCTGTTAATCTAAAGAATATCTGCAGAGGTAACAAAAATGGTATTAATTTGTAATATTAAGCATATACTTGCATATTCAACAAAACTAAATCATAATTTGTAATGCAATATTTAATCCAACTATCATAATGGTAATGATAATAATGATGTTGATGATTCTAAGTACTAGTGATCTATCTATATCATATCTATACATATATACCTAATCTTTAAAAATAAATTCATTCATTCATTCATTATCTTCCGCTTATCCTCTATTAGGGTCGCGGTGGGGTTCCCCATGCCCATCCAGGGGAGAACGTCTCGGGCGCTGGGCAGATAGACCCAGGACAGGGCGCCAATCCATCGCTGGGCACACACTCACTCACACACACACACACACTCTAAATTGGGCAATTTTTGAGAATTCAATTAACTTGATCCATGTTTTTGGACTGTGGGAGGAAACCGGAGAACCCGGAGGAAACCCACGCAGACACGGGGAGAACATGGAAACTCCACCCAGATGGGGATTCGAACCGGGAATCCCCAGCGCTGAGAGGCGAATGTGCTAACCACTAAGCCACCGTGCCGCCTAAAAATAAATTAATTACCAATTATGTACAAAACCCACTGATTTAAAAGTCAGATGAATAAATTGCTTTGTGTAATTTTACCCAGTAAAAAAAATTATTATAAAAAAAATTATTTTATCAATGCAATAACAGTACTACTTATTGAAGATCTTAATGGTGAGGTCTTTTTGCTTATTTTGGATAAATAGAGCCAGTAAATGTTTAGTGCTCAGGTTTACTGTTTGTGATTAATCAGACTGAACCTGTAATGACTTCTCTTCCTGTTCTTTTTACATGCTTTCTTTAATCCCCCACTTTGTCGGCGTCTCTTCTCCGATAAACCCATCCAATCCAATACACGCAAACTATAAAATGCACTGTGACCGCCTCGCCCCTCTCCTCCATGATGTCATCACCGTGTGATCATACCAAACCAATCGGTGTTGCTCTCACTGTTAAACACACACCCATCTCTCCATTAGAATCCGGTTGGTTTGTAATTTTCTCTTAATGCATCCATTAACGTAAAATCTCAAGTCCCTTACTCCCCCACTTCCTGTTCCTAAGCATGAGCTTCCTGTATGATGACGTCTAAAGCCTGGAATGTCTAAGAACAGAAATATCTGTACCGAAAACAACATGAACACACACACACACACACACACACACACACAAACTCACACAGGATGTACATTGACATATACTTATATACATACAGGTAGGCACAGGTGTTAATCATGTCATTGCCTGAATGCCATGCACTTTAAGACAAAAGTTGCATGATGGCTGCCTCCTTCACACTTTCTCCATTTCTTTCTACCACTCTAATTTCTGTCAAAGTCTGTTAATGTTGCTGCTCAAAAGATGCTTTTGTATTAACGTACATATGTTCGTCAAGAAAACATAATGTACCTGGACGATTTTACTTCTTACTTAGAAAATGTGGTCTGATCGTCACCTGTCAACAACTAGCAACAAAACAAAAGCTCAAAATCATTTTTTTTTCATTTTGATTATTTGTGTACCTATTATTTAATGTTTTAAAGTAAAGCATAAATGCAATTTGTAATACTCTAAAAAACACCTTTTCAAGATCTTGTGTAGTTCCTCAAGAAATTTGCTATAAGAGGTGAGGTTTTATTTTTTAGTGTAGTCTATTCATCTTGATCTGCATTCTGTGACAGATTTGCCTGGACAAAGTCACCATCGTCTGTATTATCTTTCCACAAGGTAACAGTAAGTGTGGTATTAGGGGAGAATTTATATTGGGCAAGGAAAAGCATTTAAATTTTTGTAGAGTAGTTAGTAGTATCTTAGTTATTAAAAAAAAATATACTTGCAGTTTTTGGTTCCTATCTCTTAAAATCACAGTATCAGCTTTGAGAAAAATGATGTGACCTTTTTTAGAAGGGGGGGGGGGGGGGGGGGGGGGGGGGGGGGGGGGGGGGGGGGGGGGGGGGGGGGGGGGGGGGGGGGGGGGGGGGGGGGGGGGGGGGGGGGGGGGGGGGGGTGAGTGAGTGAGTGAGTGAGTGAGTGAGTGAGTGAGTGAGTGAGTGAGTGAGTGAGTGAGTGAGTGAGTGAGTGAGTGGTCAAAGACCACAGCATCACCTCTTGCCTGTCTTAAGGATCAGTGCATTTTGTCTTCTCTGCTGTAATATGATTGGATGATAACTGATGACCCATTATCATATTTCTTATTATTTTTTTTAAATCTTTTTCTTTTACTTTCTTAGGTTTTTTTTATCTCTTTATCCCCATTATATATAAAAAGAATGCTTATCTCTTTGTATTTATCTGTTTTTGTATGTTTTACTGTTTTACACACCAGAATAACATTATCAATGTGAGGTTTCTGCGTCTTTTTCGAGCTGCTCGTCTTATTAAGCTGCTCCGTCAAGGGGAGACTATCCGAATCCTGCTCTGGACATTTGTCCAGTCATTTAAGGTACACATACATCAGTTCCATATTTTTTTTTTTGACAACAGCTTAGCTTCAGGCCTTCTAATATAGAAACTAAAGAAAATTGCTGAGGTGTTAAAACATTTTGCTGACCAAGAGAAGTTTACTGTTCTAGATATTTCACCAAGTTATGTAAAATGATTAACTGCCATGTTATCCATAAACAAGACAATCACTGAAGCTTATCTGCAATTTGGTAGATATGCAGGTAGCTATGTATGCGCTGTATGTGTTATAGTTTCGAATTTTAAACTGCTTTTACATCTCCTAGCATTTTGTGTGTTCTGTATAACCTTTGCCTCTCTAAATACAGGCTCTGCCCTATGTCTGCCTGCTCATTGCCATCCTCTTCTTCATTTATGCCATCATCGGCATGCAGGTCAGATGCACACATTCACATTGAAACCATTAGCACTGTAATATTTTATTGCAAATGTGTTTGAGCATTTTTGTTTTTATTTTGTGTACAGCTTTTTGGAAATTTAGCATTAAATGCAGATGAAGACAGTGCTATAGATGAACACAACAACTTCAGAACCTTCATCATGGCCCTAATGTTACTGTTCAGGTGTTTTTTTTTTGGCTCATTCCTCATTTATTATTTTGCTTGCCTGTTTCTCTCGCACACTTTTAATGTATGGATATGGCTTTCAAAAATTCTGGTCTTGTGCTGTGTATATGTTCCAGAAGTGCTACAGGGGAGGCTTGGCATGAGATTATGTTGTCATGTTTGGGAGGAATGAAATGTGACCCCAACTCTGGAAACGAGAAAGATGATTGTGGAAGCAACTTTGCCTATGTGTACTTTGTCTCTTTTATCTTCCTCTGTTCATTTCTGGTACCTATCTGTTTTCTCACATTCTAATTACCTCATAATTTATTTGCTCTCAAATTATGAACTGATCAATGTGATTGAGTGGCACAGTACTGTCTAGTCTTAAAAAACTACACCAGACTGTTGAATCCTTAACTGCCACTGCAGTAGAAACCAACAATCACTAAGGAACTTTCTCCTACCCACCTACTTTAGATGCTGAGATTTGTGCCCAATTAAAATATTTTTGCTCAGCACTTAAAAAATATTGACCCATGTTACACCTACAGGAGATTCTATGACATCTTATTCTAAGTTGGTCCCCCTTTTACAGTTATAATGGCTTCCAATTTTTAGAGATAACTTTATACAAAGTTTTGGTATATGTCTGTAGAAGTTATTTTGCCTGTTCATTTAGTAATAGATCTTGGCTCACAACATCTGTTCTAGATCTGTGCATCTGTTGATTTTAAAGATGTTTGATAAGGTTGAGTTCGGAACGCAATGAGGAACTACTAAGTATTTATTTTTATAAACTGGAATGGAATGAAACAGCTGAATTTGAAGGTGTGTCCTGTAAGCTGAATGAAACAGATACAATTGTGGCTTATTGTAGATGCTGAATCTGTTTGTTGCTGTGATCATGGATAACTTTGAGTATTTGACACGTGACTCGTCAATTCTCGGGCCCCACCACCTGGATGAATACGTACGGATCTGGGCAGAGTATGACCCGGCAGCATGGTGAGCCACAAACATGACATGACACCCACTGCTACTTCTTCTTGCTACAAAATAAGAAATCCTCTTTCAAGTAAGACTACACACATTGCAGCATTCAGCAGTGTTCGCTATGGACAAAACCTGGAACAGTACGAGGCACCTATTACAGTTATAATATATTTTTGTAGTTTTGTTTTACAATTCATATCACCAGGATTTCTGTCTCTCTGACTTTAGTCTGCATGAGGTTGTGAGAAAAAGAAGAATTATTAAAAGAAGAAAGTATAGAAGACAGAAAAACAGAACTTACTAAACATCTGAGAGTGAAGGGTATGATGGAGACTCAGTGCATGATGATTTCAGACTTTATGATTACATCATTTCCCTGTTGGAAGTTCAGGTTTGCATGGCTTCGGTTTTGCCCCACATAACACCCTGCATACACAACAACACAAAATACACTTTATGTATTTTGTTACATTAACTTGCTCCATTTAATGCTGTATGCAGGTTCAGTGAAGTCATTGCTATAATGACGGTCTGGGGGTCTAAGGACCTTTATTCAGTCTTGACCACGGCTCGAACATGCTCTGAGTGTGAAAGTCATGAAACAGAAGAATTCAGTCCTCAAGTTTCACAACAATGGGCCTCTGTTCAGACACTCTTTCCATGAATTACATGTGTAATTCAGAAATAAGGTGCCAGAACTAGTTTATATTAATGCTCTCTGTAAAACAACAAACCACTTTTCATCAACCCATGAATAATGTGAAGCTGAGTTTTGCTCAGCAAACCTGTTCATCCATTAAACCTTTAAAACTCTCAAATACAGGCATTATTTAAGTGTGTGTGTGAGGGGCAGGGGTTTGTCAGGAGTTTGTCATCTACTTTGTTGGAAGTTTAATTATTTTATTATAAATCACTTGATGCTGAATCTGAGCATTGAACACAGTCATTAAATTCCATTAGATTAGAGAATCAGAAAAATGCTCTACTTTCTTATAGTACATGTATCACAGTGGTGGGTCATGCATTTTACACTTAGGCCCTCAGTGATGCTCTGTCTGAATTAAAATCAGATGGGGCATCACACATTAAAATCACCAACAATAATCGAAAATCCATTTAGAAGCTATCAATCTATTTCTATTGCCATGAAGGCTAATGCTGAAACTTAATAAGTATTAATTGATAATAATAAGTATTAATTGTGTAAATGTCCGCTCATCAAAAGTACACTCCAATCTGAAGACATGAGTATGCTGACAAAACGTTAGTCTGCTAGAAGGCTCTGGTATCAAGGACCCAAAATCTGATTTGTTGAATCAACAGGTTGATCTACACTTATTTAATGCTACAGGGGCCAGCTAAATTTATTCTGAAGGCCTAGGCAGAAATATTTACAACCTGACAACCAATGATGCTGAAATGTGATTGGTTAAATGCTTTAATAAGAAAATAGACGTCTGGAAGCAGTGCAAGCGGAAGAAGGCTTGCCACTGGTGTAATGTAATGTACAAATGAGCTTAGTTGTCTGTTTTCAAATTATTTTATTCTGCAGAAAAACTGAATGTCGCTGGTTTTAGGGGCTCAACAGAAAGTGCACTGCCAGTATCACCTATTTTCAGTTCCAGAGTGACTGTTTGTTGGTGCTCATGTTTTAAAACAGATCTAAGAGTAATTTACTACGCATGTAGTTTGGATGTTGAAATGGATGGTAAATATCTTGTTTTTTTTTTTACTTTTTATTATTATAAGTCAAACTAAAGGTGTGATCATAGCTAGCCAATTCAAAGTAGTTGAGTGCATTTTAATGTTCTACTGTTTGTCTTAAATACATAGTATGGTTTAGTCCTGTGAAAGTGTGACATAAAAAGCAAAGTGTAACATACTTATTCGGACATAAAAACTTACCTAGAGTCTTTGTAAAAAACTTAAATAATTTCAGTTAGACCAAGAAGAGTCTGACCTGTTTTCTGGATCATCACTAATGGGATTTCATGTGACCTCCATCAAGTTGCTTATCTAAAAGCTGGTATTGAGTAATTGTGTATTAAAAGAATTATTAATGTAGAGAGTAAAGGATGTGTGAAAACACAAAGGTCAGTTTTCGAGTAATTACAGATTATTTACTGTTGTGAAACTAGATGACTGATTCCAGAAAGCCCACAAGCACTTCACACATTGCTTGTAGGCAGTGCTATCAGGTGGCTTCATTACCAAACTGTTAAACACTTACAAAAGCTGCAGATTTGTTGTGAATTTATAGCTTATTCAAGTCTATTTAAATTTTTAATTGAAGCTGAATAGTAAGCAGTTCTCACATTGCAGAAGAATCAGGTGAGGACAAAAAGTGACTTTGTACCTTAGTGTGAAAAGCACACACACACATACACACACACACATACAATTTTCTTTTGTATTACTGTCAGTCAGGGGTTGGCAACCACATAAAAAATATATTTTTTAACTTTTTACTGTATTTTTTGTGGTAATCTACTCATCCATACAAAAATATCCAACTCCTCTGTGCTGAATCATAAATATAAAACTTTACAACTCAGTATGCTTTAGTGTGGGATAGACACCAATTAGCTGGTATAAAATTCAACAGTGACATTGTGTCTGAAAGACTGTCAACAAATTAGAGTAAGTTGAGCATTGTGTCTAACAGTGATTGTGTCTAAAAGAATTGAATACTACAAGTTGTTGGAGTTTTTAACATAATTTAATTTAGTTTCAGAGAAACAAATAAAATGCAGTGTTCAAAGGTATTTTAAAAACAAATAACCTGCATTTGATTTTAAGTTTTTGTCTGGGAATATAATAAGGAGAGTGTTTAGAACAGTTGTGGAAAACACAAAACCTTATTATTATTGCATTATTGCAATAGAACTGCAATATAAATAGAACGAAATATTTGAAAATAAGCTAAGGGGGAGCCACCCTGTGGTAAAGCACAGATATTCAATTAGCCCTATTACCAGTTTTGGTTGCTGACCCTTGTTTTTGGTAAACAATTCTACATCTAATAGTAATCTTAGGCATTCTTTTTTAATTAGCATTATATATATATATATATATATATATATATATATATATATATATACAGTGCATCTGGAAAGTATTCACAGCGCTTTACTTTTTCCACACTTTCTTACGTTACAGCCTGATTCCAAATTGTATTACATTTATCTCTTTCCTCAAAATTCTACACAAAATACCCCATTATGACCATGTGAAAAAAGTTTTCTTAAGAGTTTTGGAAATTTATTAAAAATAAAAAACTAAGAAATCACATTTACATAAGTATTCAGAGCCTTCGCCATGAAGCTCAAAATTGAGCTCAGGTGCATCCTGTTTCCACTGATCATCCTTGAGATTTTTCTACAGCTTAAATGGAGTCCACCTGTGGTAAATCCAGTTGATTGGACATGATTTGGAAAGGCACACACCTGTCTATATAAGGTCCCACATTTGACTGCATGTCAGAGGGCAAACACGAAGCATGAAGTCAAAGGAATTGTCTGTAGACCTCAGAGGCACAAATCTGGGGAAGGATACAGAAAAATTTCTGCTGCTTTGAAGGTCCCAATGAGCACAGTGGCCTCCATCATTCGTAAATAGAAGAAGTTTGGAACCACCAGGACTCTTCCTAGAGCTGGCCGGTCGTCTAAATTGAGCGATCGGTGGAGAAGGGCCTTGGTCAGGGAGGTGACCAAGAACCCGATGGTTACTCTGTCAGAGCTCCAGCTTTCCTCCGTGGAGAGAGGAGAACCTTGCAGAGGGACAACCATCTCTGCAGCAATCCACCAATCAGGCCTGTATGGCAGAGTGGCCAGGCAAAAGCCACTGCTTAGTAAACGGCACAAGGCAGCCCGTTTGGAATTTGCCAAAAGGCACCTTAAGGACTCTCAGACCATGTTTGGACGAAACCAGGCACTGCTCATCACGAGGCCAATACCATCCCTACAGTCAAGCATGGTTGTGGCAGCATCATGCTATGGGGATTTTCATGCTATGGGGGTTTTTCAGCAGCAGGAACTGGCAGACTAGTCAGGATAGAGGGAAAGATGAATGCAGCAATGTACAGAGACATCCTGGATGAAAACCTGCTCCAAAGCGCTCTTGACCTCAGGCTGGGGCGACGGTTTATTTTTCAGCAGGACAACGACCCGTAGCACACAGCCAAGATCTCAAAGGAGTGGCTTCAGGACTACTCTATGAATGTCCTGGAGTGGCCCAGCCAGAGCCCAGACTTGAATCTGATTGAACTTCTCAGGAGAGATCTGAAAATGGCTGTGCACAGACGTCTCCCATCCAACCTGATGGAGCTTCAAAGGTACTGCGAAGAAGAATGGGCAAAACTGCCTAAAGATAGGTGTGCTAAGCTTGTGGCATCATATTCAAAAAGACTTGAGGCTGTAGTTGCTGCCAAAGGTGGTTATACAAAGTATTAAGCAAAGGCTGTGAATACTTATGTAAATATGATTTCTTTGTTCTTTAATTTTAATAAATTTTCAAAACTTTCAAGAAAACTTTTTTCACATGGTCATAATAGGGTATTTTGTGTAGAATTTTGAGGAAAGAGATTATTGTAATACAATTCAATATAAGGCTGTAACGT
The DNA here is from genome assembly GCA_019802435.1 of Corydoras maculifer. Classification (NCBI taxonomy): domain Eukaryota; kingdom Metazoa; phylum Chordata; class Actinopteri; order Siluriformes; family Callichthyidae; genus Corydoras; species Corydoras maculifer. The sequence continues at coordinate 203,557 of JAFMOD010001508.1, forward strand.
AACAAAATGTGGAAAAAATGAAGCGCTGTGAATACTTTCCGGATATATATATATATATATATATATATATATATATATATATATATATATATATAGTGTAATAAAAATATATGGACAAAAGTAAGACCCTCTAAATTATAAAATTTAGGCATTTAGTCCCGTGAATAAAATCAAGCACCTAACTATGCATTTTAGACAATTATATAATCTTTGTGGCAACAGTTTTTGGAATACTTTATTCTGTTTCCGCATGACTGCGTAACTTGGCACAAAGCAAAATCTTTAAAGGCATGGCAGATGTGTTTGGTTTGAAAAAATTTGACTGGCCTGCACAAAGCCCTGCACTCAACCCTTCTAAACCTTTTTGGTATGAACTTGACCAGTGATTGAATGAAGATTTGTGTCAGACTTCTCAAATGCTCTTCTGGATGAAGGGGCAAAACATTTTCACAGACACATTTAAAAAGAGAATGGAAGTTGTTATGGGTGCACTGGGGTGCCTGGGGATTTGGATTCCTGTAGGTGTCATGTTTAGGTGTTGATATTCTTTTGTCCATATAGTATATACAGTTATTTTCTTTGCCTTTTGATATGTAAATATAGACACATTTTGAACACTGCACATAGTTATGTTCTTAAAGCTGTGTTCAGTGTGTGTGCTTTTCCATTGCTCTTTTCTTTTTTCCTCCTGCTCTCTTTTTCCTATTGCTCTGGTTTACCCTCTTTCTCTGTCTTTCTTCGTGTCACACTGTCTCTTTTCTTTGTTTTCTTTTCTGTCTCCTGCTCTAACCTTGGTGTGTTTTTCTTGCAGCGGACGTATTCATTATAAGGATATGTACAGTTTATTGCGGGTTATCGACCCCCCGCTCGGATTAGGAAAGAAATGTCCTCATAGGGTCGCCTGCAAGGTTCGGACGCTCCAAATCAAAACTTCAGCACTGCTCGCCATGGAGACTGGAATGAACATCGCTTTTCTATTCCTTTTCTTTTAGTTTTACTCCTTCACTGTTTCCTTTTTCCTTTCACCATCTCTATGCATTCCGATATGAGAAAGAGAATGTGCAGGACAATGCAGACGAGTCACCACACAATGACTCATGCAGTAACCCCCCCTGTGAGCCTGCTCTGACCCTGAGATCCCACGCCAGGGACCCTTATACAACCTTGGGATCCGGTTATGACAGGGGCATGGATTCAGGGTTCAAAGCAGCATCACAGGGCATAAGGGGACACTGTTGGAGCCGCGGCTTGTGCTGGAATGATCATGTGCAATGAAGACGCATGTGAAACGCACTGCAACACACCCAACCAGAAAAAATCGGGAAAAGACAAAGCCATGTTGTTGTGTGTTTCTGCTTGCCTTGGATCGATGCCTTGCGTGCATTGTTCTTGTTTTATCTCAGGGTTGGAGGGAGGGGGGGCGGAAACTGCATTGACGTGATTATTTAATATTGAGGTGCAATTATAATTGCGCTGCTGTTCTATGATGGCACTTTTTGGTCTCATAGAACATTTTCCTTCTTTTTCATTAGGATCTTTAACCTGAAAAGCCTACCCTCACCGTGTGCTCACACTTTCATAAGCACACAGTGAGCCAGCATAAAGCAAACACACTTTTCACCCCATGACCAAACCAATAACCTCTGTGTCTTTTTCTTTTTTTTTTCATTTTGTGATCTTCCCCATGGTCCCCTTCCCCATCCTGTTTGTTTTTGGTTGATTTGCTTTTTTTTGGTTAAATTTGTACATGTGCAGTGGCAGGATCAGTTTCAGTGATTTGTATGTGATGCTGCGGCACATGTGCCCTCCGCTGGGCCTCGGAAAGCGATGCCCTGCGCGCGTGGCATACAAGGTTAGAATTCTCAGTGCTGGTGTGTTCTGTGGAAGTGTTCACCAGCCCACGTGTATACACTTACACTCACACATCCATTGGAGAGGGGGATTAGAGGATGTCTTCTCAGTCCTGCTGCATGGTGTGCACTCACATACCATCTCACACACAGACACAAACTCCTGTAAAAGCAGTACAACAACCCTCAGCACAACTGCACTTATATAATGTACAATTTAAACAAGAATAAGTGCATCTATAATGATACAGCTAAAAGAGTGTGTGTGTACACTGTGTGTGCAGAAAAACTGGGAAGGGTGTTGTGTGTTTTGTGTTCTTTGTCTCTCCCTCCTATGGATGCTACAGTGTCCATTCAAACACAACCCTGCTGAAAAAAAAAATAGATATTAGTTTTAAGACACAACAGACACTAATCAATTTTCATAAATTGTTTAATACTTAAACTCTTATTATATATTTTAAAACCAGTTACACAGATTTTAGAATTTTAGCCTATTATTTATTATTTAAAATTATCTACATAACAATGTATTCTCTACTTTAATTCCACCAAGGCAAATGGTAATGAAAAAAAAACTGAAAATTATCTTGTTTCTTCACAATTTTGGCAGCAAATATTTTTTGTTGAATTTCATATTTTTTCTTTTTTCATATTTTTAACTTCCAGAAACAAAAATAACATGATTTGGATTTTTTGCAACAAATAAAAAAAAAAAAAAAAAAATATATATATATATATATATATATATATATATATATATATATATATATATATATATATGTATATGTATATATATATATTTTTTTTTTTTTAAATTTTTTTTTTTCGTGAACTAAATATATGCTGTGTTGCTCAGTAGATTTTGATTCTGCTTGCAACAAACAAATTCAAAATTATATTCCTTATTTAATAGATAATTCATATATCTAAATAGATACAAACTAGTTCATAGTGTGGGCAGTCACAAATGAAAAAATAAATGTAGTCTGCTAATAATATAGACATAGATGCCCCTTTACATTTGTACCATGTGTCAGCCTTTTAGTAAGCCCTTGTGCTAATAAAAGACTTTTTGTGAGGGCTGACACTTGTCCAAACCGGCTCCCAATTGCAATTCATCCACAAGGTTTTTAGTTGAATTGACGTTAAAGTTCAGTGTGGGTAACTGCAGAGAATCTCTTCATTAAAATATTTAGACCATGTCTTATGGACCTCACGTTGTTGTCAGGGTCATGTATCCTGCCTGAACAAGATATTTATAAAGATTATCCACATATTTTTGGCCCTGTTGTTTATTTATCTCAGGAACCTGGATAAAATAGTGTACTGTAAAAAAAAAGTACAGTTGCATTCATATTTTTGGTACATTTGGATGAATTATTTATTCACAGTAAAAAAAAAACATACATTTATAAAATTTTAAAATACAACATTATTGACTCTTTATATGTAAAGCAATGTTCAATATTGATCATGACAATGGTCCAAAAATATTTCAGCAGGGGAAAAGGCAAACACTTACTCCCTTAAAACTTTGAAATTGAGAGCTACAGTCAGATTTAGAAACAGTGATGCATTGTTGGGCATATAAATCTGACCAGCCAAAGTTTCTCCAAGTTCTGCCCTCTCTGTTCACTTCAATATGCTTTTTAGGTGTACTTGTTTAACCTTTTATTTGCTTTATGTGTGTTTGATTGTCAATGCAGTTGCAACTAGCTTCTGTTCCCCTCTTTCCTTCTCTCTTTCAGTAACTTTACCTGTATGTCATTTTCTCTTTTTCTCCCTCTTCCACCCTCTGTCTCTCTTTTTCTTTTTTGCCGCTCTCTTGTGCTTTCTCACTTACAGTTTTCCTCATTCTTGTCTTCTCATTACTCATTCTTCTTAGATCTATTACATAACCATCCTATTCCATTATTTCTTTTTTACATCCCTTTTTTTAAGAATATTGGCCACCATTGACTGAATGGTAATTTTTATATATATTATAAATTATATAATATAAAATGTATTATAGTTTTTTAATCTGTTCCGACACCTTACAGAAAACCCTATTTGGCAGAAAATATAAACACAACAAAACAATGATTTTTAGCTCTCTTATAATCTAAAACAGTGTTCATCTTTGCAAAAGGCCTTTAGTTTTAAGATATTCTTGGGGTGTTTTACATGCACAGCTTAATTTAAGGACTTTAGAATAATATGTGTAGAATAATATCCTGGCCTTTTCCACTTCAGGTAGTTGGTCTTTGATTTGGGTATAGGGTAGATCCTTATAGTGTTATTATTCAACCATTTAACAAATGGTTTGACATTCTGTGCAATATATTCTGTGCCACTAGCAGCCACACTGCACAAAATCATAAGAGATTTACTCCAGTACTCCAGACACAGCTAAACCTCTTGGAGTGCTTTTCTACAGTCAACTGGGGTATTTAATTAGCTTTATTTGTGATCTGAGATCTTGACCACAGTTGTTTAAACTGGCATTTCTCAATAACATTGATACCATGGTTAGCAATTAAGTTTTTTTAGAAGATAGTTAAAGAGTCCAAAAATTTATAAAGCTTGCAAACTGAAAATGAATGTTTTACTTTTACTAGTTCCTTATTTCAATAATGTGTCTAGGATGTCCAAATTTCACATACAACCTGTAAGTAAATTCATGCTATATTCACATCTTTCTCACTTAACTACATTTGCTAAAACACTATATCTTATTATTTACTTTCATTAACTTTGACATACATTCTTTACCTACTGTCAGTGTAATCTTAGAATTTTTTTGCATTACAAATTTATTTTGTGCATATTATTATGAAAAAGCCATAATTAAGTTGGGACTTCAGTGCATTCAAATTCAGTGCATTTGGAATTCTTTTTGACATTTAAGCTGTTGCAAATTTTTATTCATTATTCATAATGAATAACTTAATTAAAGGGGGCATACCCTTTTTTTTACAGATGAAACAATTACCAGGGATTGTAATACAATATATTTTACTGTCGAAATACCCAAATGTTTCAGAACTGCATTACCCTTGCATCTAGCTCATGTTAGTCTCTGTGCAAAAGCATTGTTTTTTTTTAGCAGGTATTAATTGATAAAAGGCATTGTTTGCCCCACCCCTCTCCTGTGTAATGTGCTTATGTGACAGTACCACGGCAGTTTTGGCCAACAGATGAACTTAAAGCATAAACAACATGCTCTTTGTGCAAAGCCTAGGTATGGATTGATCAGCAGGGAGAATAAATATGCCAAAATGTACTAGGCAATCATTTTGCATAACCAATATACACTTTTTGAAAAGCTACACAAAAATAAAATGTATGCACCTGGATTTGCATACTTAAGGCTTGCAATTAACTGCAGACTTTCCCCAAATAAAGTAGAACAGAAGTAAAACATGCCAACTTTGCAAAAGTAAACATCAGGGGGTAGGCGCTTTAAATTGCCCCATATAGTGTGGGTCTGTGTGAGTGAGTGTGCCCAGCGCTAGATTGGCGCCCAGTCCTGGGTATATCTGCCCCACGCCCGAAACATTCTGTGTGATTAAGCAGAAGATAATTAATGATTTTATGAAGTAACATTACTAGCAATAGCAAACTTTCAGACTGTGTTTCAATGTAAAATAAAATAATTAAATAATGTCAAACAAACTTTAAATTTAAACTTGCAATGACAAATTTAGCACATCATTATGCAAATTACCATCCACAGCTTACAAATCAAGTAATAATTTATAAAACTTTATGTTCTGAATCAATAGATCCACAGATCTAATTATGTGCTAATATGTTTTACATTTAATAGGTAATCAAATCAAACTAATTTGTTCTAAAGCAATTTTTGTTCTAATGCTTAACTCTTTGCCTTAACATAATGCTGTCAATTTCTGTGTCGTAAAAGTACACAGCTGTGGTGTACTGTAGTACTCTTCTGATGGATGGTTTTCAATAAGTGTAAATAACTTCATTCAAGTGTATTATATTTGACCAGTCTGCAAATAAAAAAATGGGTTCAAAAATATGTGGTTCGTAGAAAACCGATTGCTAAGAAAATCTATATGCCTCCTTTAACTCCCTCATTATGAATATTTTGATTTATAATGACCTTTTTAAGCATTCTAAACACAAGTCTGCATTGCTAATTTAATGCACAGGTCCCAGGTACCAATTCAACTAATTTAAATGGTAACATTTGTGCAGCCTAAGTTTTAGTTTTGTAGTCTGTAAAAAAATATATTGTACATTTTCCTTACCTCCTAAAAACTGTTCATTGGTCTGTTGTTTGTTATGACTATTTTTCCCATCACTTGGCATTTTTATTAAGCATTTCACCCACCTATTCTGTCTTTTCTTTGTGAAAACATCACATGGCCTTCCAGTCTGAAGTAAACTAACCAATTCTAACACATGTCCTCTCTAACATGCTGACTGTTTAGTGAATGGTACATTTAACCGACATGAAATAAAACGCACCTGTCCTGGATCGAGAGATCAACAAAATGTTGTTTTTTTAAATATAATTCAATAACAGTCAGTCACTGAATGAGGTCAAAGGCCACATCAAACATAGCCACCTAATAATTATTAGCTAATAACAATGATCAACAGACAATAAAGAACAACCAAAAAATCTAAAGTGATAAATGGTCCTCTCTGTTCGTGGCTGCCTGTGCTGTGGGGTGGAGCAGAGTGTGCATGTGCATGTTGCATGTGCAGGTAGCTCAAGTGGGGGGAGCTGAATCATGGGATCATGGTGGGGTCGCTGCATGAGTTGCTGCATGGCCAGTGTTAAAGCTGCAGCTTGTGCTGGAATGACCATGAGCACCAAATATCAAAGGCAACACATACACGCACACTCATACTCACTAACGCTGTGCCAATGTGCTTTTGTGAATTAACGGCCGACGCCCATCTTTAAACATAAATTTAATGAATGTAAATGGAGGTCTAAAAAGATGAGAGGGTTGTTTTAAAAAAGACTTCGTTTCATTCATTCAGTTTAACTTAGGAAGATCTACTTTGTACTTTTCAAAGGTAGTGGGAGCTTTGTTAACTTTATTACCTCATCTCAATTTTCTTAAGGCAGAAAATAAATACATTGCCTTTGTTTGATCTCTAAGCCTAAATTAAATATGTTCTGTTGAAATATTCAAAATGAAATATTCATATTTGGAGCTGTATAAATGTTGAAACATTTTATGATTAAGAACTGTGCCTGTTATAATTCTACAACTGCATAGAGAAAAAAAAAACAGTGTTATCTGTGAAAGTAGAAATAAGCTTCCCTCTACCTTGTGTCTCTAAAGGCACGTTTTGCTGGTTTAAAACTTTTGATACACCAACACACTGTAGGTCTGGCTCTTTGTTTGCCTCTACAGAGACTGTTGCGTATGGATTTACCTGTTGCTGATGACAACACAGTACATTTCAACTCCACTTTAATGGCATTAATTCGTACTGCACTTGACATCAAGATTGCTAAAGGTACAAAGCTGTGACTACATTGCTGTTTATGGCTGCTTAGCATTACCCATTTTTACAAATGTTCATATTTATGCGTCTTTTTGTGCTTTTGTAGGTGGAGCAGATAAGCATCAGATGGACGCTGAGCTTCGAAAAGAGATGATTGCAATTTGGCCCAATCTGTCCCAGAAACATCTTGACCTGCTGGTAACGCCACACAAGTGTAAGTTACATAGCAGGTTTGTGCAGGAGTCACTACAACTCATCTGAGGAGCTTTGCTCACCTGACCAGTCACTGCTCAGCACCCTCTGATCAGGCATAATTGATTTAGTCGCTTCACTATTCTTACTTAACTTGTATTAATCAAAGAGTAAAAGGCAATTAAAATCAGATGCTGGTGAAATCATAATAGATATGAGCTAAAAGTAAACTGATTAGTCTTCCTAAGCATTGCCTTCACATATAGTTATTTTTTATCATATTTATGGCTATTGTTTATTCTTTTGTGCGTTGTATATTCTTTACCCTCTTACAAAACAGTGGTAAAGTTTTAACTACTTGAGATAGCGTCATGGTAAACGGTTGGGAAACGACCAGTACAAGTTTCGTTGTCAGATATGCCACAACATTGACACTTAGTATTGCCACCGTGTCTTTAAATTGTAGAAGGAAAAAACAATACCTACTCCACTCAGAAAGGACCCAAGGACCAGTTCAGAAATCAAAATCAGATCACTCTAACTGTATGATGCACTAAGCTGCTGGATTACCTGAAAGTGAAGTATTAACTGTTTAAGACATTGCCATGTATGTGGGAAGATGCGGTTCCTGGCTTCTATTTGTGGCATGTGGATGCTTTGTTTAAATGTAAAAATCTAGATACCCAAGTTGTTGGCAAAATTATATTCGATTCAAAGCCATTTTCTTAGGCCAGTTTAATTGTGGTATTGAATGCAAGCAAGTTTTACTCATGAGCAACTAGCCCCCTTGTGGCAAAAATAATAGTGAAACATTGGTAGTGCAAAATATCTGTCCCTGTCTCTGTATTTTCCTCCTCATTTTGTCTGTTATCAGAGGGTGCTTTACTATAGACATATTCTCTATAGAAGTCTTTTCACTCCAGTACTGTACTGTACAATAAATTAAGTTTATTATTTATGTGAATAATAGTGAATAATATTAACTAATATAAATTTAATACTGATTTTGGGAATGTAAAATCCACCCATCCATTATCTTCCTCTTGATCCTCTGCTAAGGTCGCAGGGGGGTCCCCATGCCCATCCAGGGGAGAACGTCTCGGGCGCTGGGCAGATACACCCAGGACAGGGCACCAACCCATCACTGGGCACACCCTCACTCATACAGACACACTCTATCTGGGGCAATTTGAAGAACTCAAATGACCTTGATCCATGTTTTTGGACTGTGGGAGGAAACTGGAGAACCCGGAGGAAACCCATTCAGACACGGGGAGAACATGGAAACTCCACCCAGATTGGGATTCGAACCGGAAATCCCTAGAGCTGAGAAGCGAATGTGCTAACCACTAAGCCACTGTGCCGCCCAGGGAACGTAAAATATTTCATTAAAAAAAAACAATTTTAATGTTAGAGAAATTTTTGTAGGTCAACTATATAACTCCTTACAATTGTGAGTATATTAGTGATTTCCCTTAAAGGAAATCCTAATAATAATATTTGTTAAAATGAAAGCTAAAGTGTTTTTGTGTACAAGAAACAAAATAAGTCACAGCTGAATACTTGGTGTGGAGTAATTTTAATATCCCACACAGAGATATGGCCTCAAAACCATTAAACACAAGACCGATTTTTTTGTACTTAATGTAGTTTGTCTTTTGGACATTTTAATTCTTATTCTGATCAGTGGAAATCAGTATGAAAACAAAACAGAAAAAAAGCTAGTTATAGAGTGAACTCTCTGGAGAACCATAGCCCAAAAATGCCAGGCATAATGGTGCGCAAACATGCTTCACTTTGTAATTCATGATGTGTGTTGTTAATTTTTACAAAACTGTTTGTACTATAATCTTTATTAAAAATTATAAGTAACTCCAAATATTACAAATTTAATAAGCATTAAACTAGTGGATCTGCCTGTGAAAAGACAGTTGGCGCTGTGTACATCGTGTCTTTTGTGCCTCTAATATGTTGTCTGTGTTTGTCAGTGTGTTGTATGTAACTGTATGATTTGATGTAATGTATATGTTTGTTGTTGTTCAGACTTAAGTGATTTAATGTGGTCTTGGACTAAGAACTATCAATCAAATTGGTAGTCAAATCCCACAATTATTGATGTTCTCGGATGTTTTGTGTTGTTTTTGTGTCTTATGCTTTGTCTTTTGACTCCCATGACCCCATTCCCCCATGGCTCAGGGTCCATTCAAGCCCATGCTAATTGTGCAGGTAACTTTTGCGTCCTCTCAGCAGCTACAGACCTGACGGTAGGAAAAATCTATGCTGCCATGATGATCATGGAGTACTACAGACAGAGCAAGGCCAAGAAACTACAGGCACTCAGAGAGGAACAGGCAAGTCCTTTACTTTCTCCAACAAATTAAAAAATAGTCAGCACAATATGATTCATTATAAAATGGGTAGATCCGGTTTTTAAATCTGATTGACTGAGCAGTTTGTCCACCTGTGACATTAGTGACACTAATGCACACTTCTGGCAGCTTCACATTTGTATCAATGCATGATATACAATATGTTATTTTAAATCATGTACCATTAATGGACATACTAGTGATATAAATAGACAACCAATTCCCGATGAGTACTAAGCCAGTATACCGTTACTCGGCGATCAATGTTCACTTTAAAAACTAGATTACGTTGTGGAACGTATAATTCTTGACTGTGAGACATTTTGTATTTCACCTAGAACCGAACACCACTGATGTTTCAGCGCATGGAGGCAACTCCTACTCAAGACAAAGGTCATGAGATCAATGAGGTTAATGAGGTCATTGGTGGTCATGGTGTTAATGACATGCAGGAGGCATCACAAGAAAACACAGAGAGTCTGTAAGTGGGGCATATCTCTCTTTTTGTCTTTAATGATTGTAGTAACAGATGATAATGCGTGTGTATGTTTGCTTTTTCAGTCCTGCTGAATCATGGGTAACTCCTCGCTCTCAAATATTCCAAAAGTCTGTTGATGAAAACTGGAGCACTGACTCACTGTATCATCAGCAGAATGAGCAACACAACCCACAGGTAATACCTCTACGATGTGCTGTAACCCTGCTCTTTTTACTCTTTTCCCACCTTTTAAATTTGTGCAGCACTGCAGAACTTTATGAACTGTCTTTAATCAGCTAATAGTATTGAATGCTGCTTGCTCACTGGCTGCTGTCATTTTCCCCTTTCATCCCTTATCTAAATGTTACCTAAACATTTCTCTTGGTAAGGATTTTTTGTTTTGTCAAAATTCCCAGGCATATAGAGTGCATATCTATAAAACATGGTTATTTCATAACTTTGCAACCGCTATGAAATTATTTGATGCACTTTTTGAAAAACATTTTGCCCAATTCCGTGTTTATTGCTTGGCCAAAAATGTGATTCCTGTCCTGTTTTGAAAAATGTGGTCATTTGCATTTTCAAAAGGTTTCACGAATCTGTGCAAGTGAAAAGTTTTATTCACATCCACAAACAAATGAAAAGGGTAAATGCTGTAGAATCATGAAGGAACACAACACACTTATATTAATGCTACATCTGCAATAATATATTTTAAGCCCCAAAAATAAAGTTTAAAAAAGCCTATTTAACATTTAGAGTTTAAAAATGCATGTTTAACTAGTTTGTGACAAAAAAGGATGTGGCAGTTACCCACATTCCAAACTTCCAGGGGAGAACGTTTCGGGCGCTGGGCAGATACACCCAGGACAGGGCGCCAATCTATCGCTGGGCAGAGCTGAGTTATGTGTTTTGTCTAATGGGATATTGAATGCATATTTATAAGAAAATGTAAATAGACAGGCATTTGTGATTAATTGGGAGTAATTATTATACGTTTTTTTCCTCTAAAATGGAGCCAAGAATAATTTGCATTTCCTTAATTTAAGAGAATTGCTTCTCTTGTGCATGTCAGAGGTTAGACAGCTTAATTTCTCAAATTACCATACAGTGTATGGTACAGTGGTTAATTTTACTGTGTTCCCCAACTACCACACACACCCACAGAATCTGCTGTAGTACCTTGCCTTTTCTGCATGCCTTCCACACACAGCTAACACACCTGCAGTGAACATTTGAACATCTCTGGTCAGTTTTTATTGGGTTTCTGAACAGAAATAAAGTTAACCCATCCTTTAAAGAAAACAATGTCCTACACAGTTTAATCCACAGTTTAGAGCTTCAATTAATAAGTTTTCCTAGTGATACTGAACCTGTCAATTAGTAATTCAAAGTATAAATTTGATAGCGTTGTCTACTCAGTTTACTGTCATTAAAATGAAGCTAAATTTAAAATTTATTTAAAAAGCGGCGGCACGGTGGCTTAGTGGTTGGCACGTTCGTCTCTCAGCTCTAGGGATTCCCAGTTCGAATCCCCATCTGGGTGGAGTTTCCATGTTCTCCCTGTGTCTGCGTGGGTTTCCTCAGGGTTCTCCGGTTTCCTCCCACAGTCCAAAAACATGGATCAAGTCAATTGAGTTCTCCAAATTGCCCCATATAGAGTGAGTATGCGTTCTTGTCTGTGTGAGTGAGTGTGCCCAGCGATAGATTGGCGCCCTGTCCTGGGTGTATCTGCCCAGCGCCCAAAACGTTCTCCCCTGGATGGGCATGGGGAACCCCTCCGCGACCCTAATATAGGATAAAGCGGAATATAATGAATAAATGAATGAATTTTAAAAGCTTAATTTAATATTCAAATGTATTAGCATAATGGCAGCTATTACATCAATCTATAAATTAACACACAAACTGTTCAACTATAGTTCTAGCAAAAAGAATGTGCACAAAAATTTTAAATATGTTTTCTTCAGAGGATGTGTTAACTTATTTAAACTTAGATTATGAACAAACCATATCAATAAATGGGCTGTTCAATGTGTTCGCCTCTGGTTTAAATGGCTGCATGGCTTAAAGCTGATTTTTGTTGATTTCTGTGTCGGGTTCACAGAGCAGGTGGAGTGTGCGTGTTCCACACTCTATCCTTGTTTTTTCCAGACAGTAGAAATGAAAGCGATGCCTGTTTACTCTGACACTGACAGTCCACACCCAATGGATGGGAGGACTATCTCCATGCCTCGCCTCCCACTACACCATCAAGTGAGCATCATTCCAACCTTCACTCATTTTGCCATTTAATCATTATCCAATTTTTTTATATATACACCACACAATAATATACACTATATAATATACAAAATATATTTGTGTGACATGTTGATTGATTTACAAGTTTTATTAATTATATACAATATATTGTCAAATGTATGTATACACACCACCGGTTCTTTATTGAGACTTTTTTTGTTTCAGCAAAGTTAACAAGTTTATAGTTTAATTTAAGTGACTTTAAGCTCATTTATATTTGAGACATTTGAGATGGATTGATGATTTGTTAAACATTACCTCACAAATATACAAATTCACAGAAACTATTTTCAGTGATTTACCACCTGCTCATAGAAATGCTTGGCATGTTTCCAGGTATTAAAATAGAGTGTTCAACAAACTCATATGATGGTTAAGGTCCATATACTTTTGACAATATGCTGTAGTTTTTTTTTCTCATTAAACTACTCATTTGTAATGTACTAATATACCTTATGTGTCCTCTGTAAACATTGGTTTATACTGACACATAACACATTTCCATCTTAACAGTCATAACAGTCATATTAACACACTCATACTAAGGCTTTATTCACAGTAATACATTTCATTTAGAAACTTAACTACTGAAAAGTTTACGCCTGGTGTCCAAGTTCAAATAATTTATTTATATAGGTTTTTTTTTACAATAATACATTGTCACAAAGCAGCTTTACAGTGTTGTAAGCCTTTAAACTCCCAAAGAGCAGGCCAAAGCGACAGTGGCAAAAAAACAACAACTCCCTGTTATGTTATTTTAAGGAAAAAAACTTGAGAGGACCAAGGCTTTGTGGGGGCTCATCCTTCTTGAGTGGCCAGGCAGCATTAACAGTGTAGAACATCAGTGTACAGTTTGTGTATTGTGTCCATACTATATTGGAAGTTTCAATGATGCTGACTCTGTTACAGTTAAACATACACCTTGTAGTGTTAATCACCACTTAATGAAACAACTCAGACACTCAGTTTTGATTCCTGATTAACATATCCTTTCATAATTTATCACATGTATAAATCTTGGCCCCTAAAAACTATTGGGTTATGCGCACAACTCTAGGGTACATGTTTGGTTTTTAGCTTTGTTCACTTACTGTGTAAAATCTCATTTTAGTTTAGCCTTTGTCAAAATGATTTTCTTCCAAGTCGTGTAATCGGTCTGTCCATACACAATTTAATAGAAGAGATTGTGTCACTTATTAAAACAACCAAAATATAAATTTTCACTCAACAAAAAACTCATAAACTGTTGTTTACATGGAATTCAGATTTTTGTATACTAATGTCTTTACAGCTACTAGCAATCTGTTTGCACTCACTTCAAACTTTATTAGATTTATCTTCTGTTTCACAATTCTTGTTTAATTATCTGTTCCACTCATGATATAGATGCATTTCATGGTACTGCATTTACAGTCTGTAGGTCAACCATTTGTATACAAACTTTGTTGATTCCCTTTACACTCATCTTGTTAATAATTAAATCACTCACATGAGGTGGTGTTTTTAGGTGGTGGGTTAGTTTGTGTTGCATTGGTACAAGTGAATCAGATGCAACAGTGATGAGTATATGCCACCAACCAGAATGTCCAGCCATAGCATCCATTAGGCAGTGTCCTGTAAGTACTGATGGAGAATTAAAAGATGATGATACACACTGTGCAACTAAACATCTAGGTGTTGCAAGAGTCGCCACACAACACCACTTGTCCAGTGTTCTTGCAATACTGAGAATTCCTCACTCACCATATAATAACTGATCTGTGGTGGGCCTATTAGGGTCTTTAACATTAGATACCAGAGGAAAAAAGACTTACATAGTATGTAGAAAATTTGTTAAATTTCAGTATGTAACTGTAGCTTTACAAAGTACATCTGTATAGTAAGTAAATAAGGTCAGTGAGTTCAAAAACAAGGTGATGTACCCATGAAAATAGCCAGGGAGTGTACAGCTGCTTTCCTTCTTATCATTTATTTACCCTCTTGTACACCAGTGTTCAAAATATCTCTATACATCACACTTCCATACTCTTACATAAATTATCCTTCCTTGACTCTCTCTTTCTGTCTCTTTTGCTGTGACTCTTTTTGTTTGTACCACTGTTTTGTATGTTCTTGCGTGTTCTACAGCGACGGAGAACCAGATCTCGAGGAAATAATCTCAGTGTATGTACCTCGGTCTCACTGTCTCTGTGATTGTTATAATGTTTCTCTGTATCTGTCTTTCTTGTTTTTGTTTGTTTTTTCATCTATTCACCTGTTAAATCTGTTTTACATACTATCTTACATATCTGTTTGTCTTTGCATCCTTTTACCCCAGATAGCATGCAAATAGTCTGCATGCAGTTAAACAAGGTAATATTAAGGGGTGACCATGCTCCATTTATTTTCTATAGTTTGTCTTCTTACCCCATGGTCTACTCAGGATATTTATGCCTAACAATACCCCAAGAGTACTGAAGCATTTACCATATTGCAACTTATATACGCTTGACAACCCCACCATACTTTTTTATACATACACAGTACCAGTCAATATTTTGAACACACATTTTTTTTGCTCTACTTATTGCGCATTGTATCAGTTTCACGTCCTGTAAAGATGCAATTTGTAGTTGTACAATTACAAAACTCTGTTTGTTACAGTACAGTACATACTGAGTTTTTTCCCTTCACTTTATTCTCTAATGGTCAGGACCCCAATAGTACTAACACAGAGCAGCTGACAGAGAACTGACAATAAACAAGGCACCACCCAAATTATACCTGTTCTGTGAAGTTCTTGACTAACAGGGGACTACCAAAACAAAGAAAACAGATGTACTACCATCTGTAATTGAAAAACTACAAATTTCATCTATATGGTGTTTGGAGAAAATAGACAATGGAGCAGTCTGTTGCACTCTGGCATTCTCATCCAACATTTTTGTGTTTATTAAGGCTATTTAGTTGGTTTTGCAAAGTGTCCTGTAAAGCTAGTCTTGTATTCTTTGCTGAGGTTGACTACACACTGTACATTCACAGAACAATTTATTAGGTCTACACACCAGCTTAAATTTTTATTTAACTATGCAGTTATATAATATCATTTCAGCCAATACTCTATGTGTAGTTCAATGTATAATTATAAGAAATTGTTAATATATAATTGGTAAAGTTATCTGCAAACCTAATGTTAATCTGTCAGCTATGTGAAGACAGAAAGCAAACTGAGCAGAGACAGGAATTACAAAATTATTCAAAACAGTACACAAAGGCAACTTAACCAAGAAAGTTCTGCTTTAAAAGTTATATTATAATGCCAAATAAACAAAGAAATAAGAGCTGGGAGGCTTAAGGTACAGATAGAGGGAAGGGGGGGGGGGGATGGCTAGGGACCAGAACACTGTACTTTTCAGAAAAGTTCCTAAATAACTAGCCTAAAAATAACTAGGACAAGTCACTTAGGATTCCAACAGAGAGAATAATAAACATATGGGAAAACCCATAACACTAACCAATAACTAACAGCAACAATAGATTAAGTAAGGAGAAACTGAGAACAAACTTACTAGATAGTAGTACAACATATCTGATCAGAGTGGTAAGGGTAGAAAAAAAGATAAAAACAGAAATAAGACATAATGAAAAAAACTCATGATGTAATACATGACATAATTAAACACAAACAGGTGAGCGCAATAAGCAATAAAACAACACAGTAAGTAACCAACAGTACAGTGAAACGGGGTGTGCCAAAATGATGGATTGTTCATTGAGTGAGTGGAATGAAGAATTTTTAGAAAATGGGTACTTCCAGTCTTGGCCTCAGCCTGATTGGCTGAGCTATTTGTCCAGCGGTGACATTATTGACAATAACACACACTTCTGACTGCTTCACATTCGTAACAATGCGTGATATATAATACGCTATTTTCCTGATGATTTTTATTAACTGTGTTCTGTAGGGCCACTAAGTGGCATTTGATGATTTGAGAAACTAGAAATCTGTCAGTCAGCAAAAACCGGACTAGATTACTCGCGGAAGACCAGTTTATTAACGTTTATGCTTTTAATAAACATATTTATTTCTTAATATAGTGTGTTTGTAAACATTTTATTAGTGCAATAAGGCAAGAGAAGGCATCCCTTATTGTGAATAAATCACAAGAAAGAGATATTGTTAGGCACGATGCATAGCAGAGGGCTGTTACACCTCTTTCCCAAGATTTCACAATCATGCACAACCTTGAGTGCCTTATTGCTTTTATAAAATGGTTACAAACTCAGTATATTAAAAAAACGGTTGATTCATGAATGCATTTATTAAAAACATAAACATTATTAAACTGGTTTTCCGTGACATTATCTAGTCCGGTTTTTAAATTGAACACTGATTGCTGATTGACAGATTTCCCGTGTCTCTAACAATCAAATACTGTTATCTAGTGGCCAAATTATAGACCGCAGTTTATGAAAAAATTGTATTATACAAATGTATACCACAATTTAATACGAATCTAAAGCAGACAGAGGTGTTTGTCATTTTCAATAATGTAACAGCTGGACAAACATCTCAGCCAGTCAGATTTAAGGACTGAAATTACCCGTTTTATAGTTTGTGCATTATTGTGAGTAGATAACAGGAATGAGGTGTAATAACATCTCTTTTCTGTGACTTAGCTACAATAATGCCTTATCACCTTAACATCACTGCTGAGCTTCTGTATTTTTTTAAATACATTAGTATCTTCTAATGATTAAACAGTTTTGCAGATGAAAATCTTTTACTAAAGTGTCGCGATAGTGCAATGAAAGGTTTTCAGACTGGTACCAGCTGTTCAAAAGGCAATATAAATTTAGATAAACATTCTATACAACAAAGATGGGCATAAAAACATCTCAGAAGACACATATCTAAATTTGAGCTGATTTGAGAAAAACGGGAAACCTGATTTCAGTTCTTATGTTTAATAAAGTGCTTACTGGTTGCATTTTCTATTTTATGTTAGTCTGTCCAACAATCTTTCAGTAAGACCTTTGAAAAGTGTAAACTTCATTCACGCTATAAATCAACACTTGATTTAACACACTTATCAGGTATCCCCCACCAAATTAACTGCCCAGGAACCGCTTCATTGTGATGTTATCAAACCTGATTTAATCTAAAAAATGTGTTTCTTGAAAATCCTAAATAATGGGAAAATCTAAAGACTTCCTCCATTAAAGCAATACATCTTTTTAAATTATTTATTTTATTATTGTTATTTTACAGGTGTTATTATCTATGTCTAGCAACATGGTAAAACTTTCCGTGTTCATAGTCAAATACCTGACTGTACATGTTATCCTCAGTAAAGTTACAAAACCTGAAAAAAGGGAAAGAAGAAGATAAGACAGTGATTGCAAAAACAGTCATTATCCACTATCTTCACAGTTATTAGGGTAAACATTTGTCTAGGTTTGTAAAGATCTTAACCAATGTGTCAAGCCACTTTAAAACATACACTTGTGATTCAAGTGTCAAAATTGTGATCAGTAATTGTTTTGCAGTTGCTATTTTTTTTATTCCTACTTATGACTGATTTTTTTTTAAATGTCTTTGTTTCGAGTAAAAATCTAGACCCCAAAACAGGATGTAGGCCCTAAAAACACCTGTTATTATGTAAGATCCTAATGCGTGTTGCGAATACTCCTTTAATTTGGTTATTTAAGTTAAGCTGCACTAGTGTAAATGCAGAGCTGCAAAGAAGATCTCTCATGTTAAATGCATGTTAAACAATAATAATTGTTGTTATATTTTTATATTGCAATATTGTTTACTCTTTGTCTTTTCTCTCTCTCTCTCCCATTTTGTCTCTGTCTGCAGCTGCAACATGTAGAATATTGGTTGACACATAGTAAAGCATGTGTTGAAAAACCCTTTTTATTTTGAACATGATAAAATTTTAACCATTATGTATAAAATTATGTCCTTTTCCTTTTTTGTACATTCTTGTCATTTTACAGACCATTTCTGATGTCAGTCCAATGAGGCGTTCTACTTCCTCCTTGGTCCACGGCCGTTCGAGTCGAGGTTTGAGGCTGGACGATTACTCTTTGGAGAGAGTGGAATCTGAGGAAGAACCAAGACACAGCAGGAGAAGGAGAGATCGAGACAGAGAGAGGGAGAGAAATCATCGCACTTCAGAGAGATCACTAACCCGTTACACAGATGCTGATACAGGTCACACACAGCCATCTATAATACTGATCTGTACCACATGCTCGTAAAGTACAGTCCTACCTTTCATATACAACACTTGAACGTGTTGCAAAACTATACAGCTTGTTTAAAAATCTGATACTGGCTTTAAAATGTATTTGAAATGGTCTCGTGTGTGTACTACTTTTGTCAAAAAAGTTTGACATCCTTAGTTTGGCAAAGGGCTTCATTCAGGCGTGTAAGACTAATAATATACTTGCTTTTTAAACATGTTTACAGACAATTAACTTACAGCACTTTGTTGCCAGTGGGGAGTAAGCATAATTTGGAGTCCCTGTATGGCAGCACATTTACAGGCTTATAGCCATTAATGATGTCCAGACATTAAAATCCTAAACAAGCAAAAAAAAAAAAAAAAACAGTAATGTCATTGAAACAGCAACTGCTACTAAATAACTTTTTCAGTTAATCACTTTTGCTTGTGGTTTCCAGGCTTAGGAACAGATCTTAGCACCACTACACAGTCGGGTGAGCTTCCCCCTAAAGAAAGGGAGCGAGAGCGAGGTAGAGCCAAGGACCGTCGACATCACCACCACCATCACCACCACCACCACCACCACAGCTCAGTGGATAAGGATCGATATGAGAGAGAGAAAGAATTCCATCAACATTCTCACAACAGACATGAAACCCGATGGTCCCGCTCCCCCAGCGAGGGCAGAGATGGCAGAGGACTTAGACAAGTATGAATCACACATACAGTAATGCTTTGTCATGCAAATACAGGTAATGTTTATCAGCCATTAGTATTGAATAAACCCTGATCACCCTGATTTTGAACATGTAACATGATTGTTGGTACCAGACTAGTTTGAGCATTTCTATAAATGTTTATCTCCTGTTCAAAAGTCTCTAGAGTTACACAGAATAGTGCAATTAATGAAAAGTTACTTATTTGTTGATGTGATTAAAACTGTCTTTAGCACCTGAGACAGGAATGTTTAATGGGACTTAGACAATGCCAAGGCTTTTTAATGTCTATGGTAGGAACTACACCGTAGTAGTATAGACTTCCTACATTTTCCTAAAAAGTGCTTGGTGATAGCATTTTCAAAAACAGTAAATGTAGCATAAAAAGTGTAAATTTGCTGCTTTCCTCTCATAAACATTTACCCTTTTTTGTTGGTTTTGTTAATTTTAAGTCAGTTCTTACATCAATGTTTATTTATTTGTGTTTTAGGGAAGTAGCTCAGTGAGCGTGAGTCCGGTGCCTTCAACATCCGGCACCAGTACCCCACGACGTACACGTCGGCAGCTCCCCCCAACTCCGCCTACTCCTCGCCCTCACCTAACATACTCGCCCGCCCCAAGAAAACCTCTTCCCCCGGCAACTCAACGCCGTGAGGCTCCACCCGTTGCACCCTCCTCTTCACGCCGCCCCTCCCCCCGTCGTGCTCCATACTATGAACGTCATTTTGAATATGAACCTCCAAACTATGAGCAGAGTATGGCACAAGGACATCCCCATCCATCTCGTCATGGTTCCACCCATCAGAGCCCCTCTCATCGAAGCCCAGGCTCTCATCACCGCCGCATGCCCAACGGCTACCGCTCTTCCTCCTCGCCGTCCCCGCACCGCAGAGGCCCAACCCACCATGGCATGTCCCGTCCCCTGCAGGCAAGGCCACCCCGGAAAAGCCTCCACGATCAGTTCAGTGAGACGGACGAAGACGACTGGTGCTAATGTCTTGCATAATAAAAGGAAAGAAAAAAACAAAAAGCAAAAAAAAAAAAAACAAACAAAAAAATAGGAATGGAGGGAGGAATGTAGCTGTGTGTACAGAGAACTCTCAAGATAGGAGCCGCATTCACACATTACAGAAAAAACACGAGCTGCTACCTCTTGTAGCATTTGATGAATGAAGGGGCTGAGGGTGTGGTTGTTGGTATGCTCAATATGCTCTCTTAGGCTAATGGAGCTTAATGAATGTGTAAAATTGCGTCTCCTGAAAAGACCAAAAAGAAAATAAAAAGACCCAGAATGAAAGAATAAAAATTGAGATAGATCAAGTGCTCTTGTAAACCAAGAGCTCCACCTCCTGCAAAACTAGCCATTGGTGTTGCAGCCTGCTACTGATGAGTTTTATCATCTATGTTTACTCTACATGCTGAGTGACCTCATCGCCTGGGGCGTGGCTAAAGAATGTGGACAGGGACCAAAAAAAAAAGGATCAAAAATGGTGGGCAAAATTTTGGAGAGGAAAATAGAAGTCATGCCCACATCATCCCCTTCACGAGTGATCGAAAGGAAATGAAAAAGCGCAGAACAATAAATGAGAAACTAATTCATCTTCGCTCTTCTATTAATTAGTTATTTAATTAGTTCCCATTTTCGGACATTTGGAGCTTGCAAGCTTTTGTTACTCTGCTTATTTGATCCCTTTTTGGACGCAGAGGGAAATGCATGATTGATCTTAAAAACGTGAGTAACCGTGACAGAGGAGCGATGTAGTTTTAATTTAATTTAAAGAAATTCTATCCTCTTGCTGGTCAAAAATAATCAGGCTTGTGTGAGCAGGTATAATATTAAGCGGAGATCAAATAGTGTTTATAGAAGTGTTTAATTTGCGTCTGATCTATGCTGGTGTGTTGATCACCATTTTAGATTGCAGTAAAAAAAAAAGTGGTGATTAATTTTTTCAGAAACACAGCAGGAGAGATTTTCTCTCCTGTGCTGGAACTTAAGAGATGTAGAGATAACAACAACAACAATAATAATAATAATAATAATAATAATGTATTTATTAGATGGAATAATTATAGTTTTGAATATGTGACCTTTTTTGCTGCCATCTTGTTTCTCCCTCTTGTTTATCATTTGTATTGGCACTTGTTCGTCTTTGTCATTTCAGTAAACAGAGATGCCCTATCTGCAGGGAATGCTGACTTGGGATGCAGCCCATGCATCCTTCTCTAAAAAAACTGAAGGAGGACTGGGCTTTTCACTCATGACTAAGTGCACTCCAGACTGTAGTGGCTCAGTTCGTGCCCTCAGATCTTTTCTATCACAGGAGTTTTACTGTTTTTCAGCTACAGACACGTAGATACTGAAGTTCAGGTCTCATCCATGTTTGTGTGTGAATAAGTATGTGTCTATGTGCAGCTCAGAGTGGCGTTTACCAATACAAAATTTTATAGGGGTTTTGGTTTGTTTGTTTCAGTTTTGAGCCCTGTATGACGACAGACATATTATTAACAATGCTTGTCTGCCTGCATCCAGCTGAGGACACTGATTCACCAGAGATCCATTCAGGACACTTGTGCTCTATGATTAGTAATATGGATAATTTGGGTTTAAGCTAAAGAACACACACTCTGTGAATACATATCCTGCTCAGGACACTCGCAGAGTGGATCTGAAACATGATCATTTCTGCTTCTGGTTTACTGAGCCCATCCAACCACCCTGTCTTCTTTTTCACCATATGTCAGTATTTCATATGTTTTTAGACAGAGCCAAAATTCACTGCCACTGCAATGGAGACACACACATAAACACACATATAGAATGTAGTGATACACTCTGTATTTAATCCATTTCTGAAATTGGGGGTTTTGTTCGCACAACATTGTTCACAACACTGTGAGTGTGCAACTATGCAGATACATTTTACCGTATAACAATACGAGCCTGGTTTAAGTGTGTGCGTGTGCTTTAGTGTGCAGGATGTTCCTTCCCATGACATACTGGCTGTTTTCTTAGTTCACTCGTCATCTTGCTGTCATCCCCCCCTTCACTCCTTAAAATACTAAACAGATCAGTGTACATTTAGGTAGATGATGAAAAAAAGTTGGTCTGGAGCCACAGTGCCTTTTGTGTCACTCTCTCAGCCCACCTTCCCTCTGATGTTAACCTCATTCTTGAATCCAGGAAATTAAGTCACATGTTTACAAAAGTTACCTGACAAAATGTTTTATTCAGGACTGGCATGATTTATCAGAACATTTAATTTTTGCTACTGAAAGGGAATAGGCTTGCTCCCAGCTGATACTTCTCATAGCACCATTTGCTTTTTTCCAAATTTCAACAATTAAGGTGTAGACAGTATGTCATATAAAAAGTAATGATTAGTTATAATTGGGTATGTACTGGTTTCTGTGTGATACTGTACTTATGTACTATTCTGATAAAATTCTACCATTTACTTTTTCTGGTAGTCATATGTTGGCTGATTATAAATAACTTAAAAAAAGATTTTTTGCACCATGTTATATATGCAACAGTCATTATTGTGACTGTACTATCGGTGTTAATAAGTGCTTATGTTGTTACTCGATATCAGCAGTACCCAAATGTTAGTAAGGTTAGTTAATCTGGCAGAAAGTGGAATTGGTGCAACCTTAATTGTGAAATATATTATAGATTTAGAAATTGGAAGACATTACATAAAATATCAAAATAACAATACCCAAATTCCAGTTCTGCCTGTTCTATTCCATTGCTGCAGATGTTTATGACACTAACAAAGACATTTTATCATATGCAGTTTCTTTACAATATACTATTTTATTATAAAATTAACTTCTTTTAGCAAGGACAAAAAAGTGTTTGATCGATGGTTATTTCTAAACAACATTCAACAAGGACACATCAGACAATGTTATTCTTCTCAGGCTACAACCACACTAGTGTTTTTTATTAACAAGCTCTTCAGATGTATCTAAAATGCCTGGAAAACTAATATCATCTGACTATTTACAAACTATTTTTATGTGTGTTTACCTCTGTTTAAACAGAGACTGGATTGTCTAATCCACATTTAGTTACTTCGTTACAGAAGACAATATGAGGATCAAATCAGAGAAGGACACATTGCAACTCATATTTATTATCATTTTCAAACTTTCCCATACACACTAAAACAAATAATGCATTTTCAAACTTAAATGGGGCTGATGGTTTTTCCAGGAGTCTATATATTAGGGGTTTATAGGTTTTATTCAAAACCAAGCATAGGTAATACACAAAAATAATGTAAGCAATTTAAATGTAAGCATATTAGCTTTGTGTGGACAAGGCCTTTGGTTTTGTTAAGCTACATTGCCCCCTCCCAAAAAAAACTTAGCCAAGTACCTCATTTTCCAGAAAAAGATGGGGAAACATAGAGCTTATATTTGATACTGTAAAAAAAGAATTCAACAAAAGTTATCTATATACTAGCAAATTAATGTAGCATTATTACATTATTCCATTCTATTGCACTTAATATATGTACAGCCGGTTCCACCTCATAGTCTTCTGTGTGGGACTAATCTGTTTGTAGCTCCGATCACATTAAAGAATATCTCTAACTCCAACTTTTGTAAATTTTCCCTTTAAATGTCATTTCTCTCTTCCTCTAAATACCCTGTTTAGTCTCTTAATGTCCCATTTGGGACAATGCACGAAGTTATAACATAATTACATAATTGTCATGTTGAAACCATTGATTGTCCAAAAAAATAATAATTATATATATATATATATATATATATATATATATATATATATATATATATATATATATATACTCATTTTCAGTACACAATTTTTTTTTTGCCAATCTGATTATTTTAAAAAGGCATATTCCTTCAACAGCAGGTTAAATCTCACTACAGAAAAGGGTGGCACTCACCTCAACTTTCTATTTTGCAGACCCAATGCAGCTTAGACCCAATGTCCCGGATCAATCAAATGTTACCATTGTTGTTGCTCATGTATTCAAAGGTTGCTTCTGACATGATATAACATTGCTCACTTTGTGAATTATGCACCATGACCTCAAATACAAAGAACTTGGAGACTGGCTGGTCTAAGGCACATGCGAGATGGTTTCTCAGGGTCTTTTCCTGTCTGTCCACTTTGAGCTTATAATAAATAGAAGATGACAGTTTATCATTTCTTATGTAAAAGTCTTATTACAACTAAACTGGTATATCTGGCCTTAATTTACAAAGCTGTAGCACAACCCTTATCGACAATTTTTTTTTTTTATCAGTTTTTAAGGAGGCCACAAACCCCTTACTACTATCCCAGGAATAAAAATACTTTTGCAGGCTCCATGTTGTAGCAGATGGTGTTGATAGTTTGATTAGCAGGCATATTTTGGTGTGTGAAGTGCATTTTGTTTGGTCTGTGATGCAGCTGTATTTGATTTTTTTGCACTGAAATTTTATTTGTTGCCACTTTATACCACTGTAATCACCCCCACACCCCGATAATTTATGATTGTTTAATATGTGTTCTGTTATTATGTCATTCTTTTTCATTTAACTCAGAAAAAGGGCTCTCTGACTGTGCTGCCAAACTTGTCAGGACATGATTTTCATTTCTCAAAATGCACCATACTGCAACAAAACATAGATATGAAAAGTCACCACTGTAACAGTGAGACAGGTCATCTGTGTGTGTATGTGTGTGTGCTTGTACGGGTACATGTGTGTTTGTGAGCTGTGTTTATCTGTTATCATGACACATAAAGAACCCCCTGCTGTCGTACCCATTTCTTTACCAAACTGTATCACAGTACCCTCCCTAAATCACTGATCATAAAGAGGAAGTGTAACAGACCTGATCGCCATGGTGACGAGGTGTGTAATGCCCTGCATGTGCGATGTGCATGCAAATTCAGGATTAAACATTAAACACAATAAAGTGTGGACATGTGTAACACATACACAGCCCACTGTCTCTAACACTCCTGTTTCATTTTTTACTCTGTATGTGTGTATGTGCGCCTGTGTGTCTGCACCATTAGTTGGACCAGAGTAGAACTGTCATCACAAATTAAGGTCCTGGGTTCAATTCCAGAAAGAGTAGACAAGGTCCTTTTTGTGTAAGGTTTTTCAGTTTTGTGTAAGGTTTTTCAGTTTCCTGATTTATGTCATATGAATTAGTGGAACTGAATACTTGATTCTAGTACTTGTACCAATAGTGTGAAAGTGTGTCTGCCCTGTGATGAACTGCCAACTTCCTATGTTTACATTTAAGCCTAAGCGTACTGTTACTGTCAATGCAGTAAAAAAGGTTGATCCTGCATTATCTGGCAAGACAATCATACAAAAATTCTTAATTAAAACTAAGATTTTGCCATGGCCTTCTAGGTCCCCTAAACTACAATTCACAGAAAGCCTGGAAGGTAAGTTATAAAGGGGAGTACACATGCAGAGCTTGAAACTTCGACTACCTAATAAAAATTATGTAAAGTTGAATTGTCTTAAATAAACATGTATATATAATTATAACTAAGATTATGTTAGAATCCTGATCTGGGTTGTGTTTTCATATTCTAACTGTATCTGTGGGAGTTTACTCCAGGTTCTCCAGTTTCCACCGACAGTCCAAAAACATGGATTGAAGGTGGGTTGGATGCTGTAAATTGAAATTGGATGTTCCTCAATCTAATTATTTTTCTACTGAAACATATTCCCTTAGATGGGCATGGGGAACCCCCGTGTTCCAGTTGTTAGGGTCAAGGTTGTTTGACTGTATAATTAGATTTCGGGTTTTTTTTTTTTTAAGTGAATCAAAGTAGATTCCACAACATCTTTTAAACGCATCGTTTTACAATGCCAGAGTTTTTATTCTACACAATACACCCAATCCGCAAGCAGCTTCACTGCTTGATTAATTGGACTTATATAGTTTTCCAATTGTTAAATACAGACACCCTGCTAAATACACACAATCTGTACATGGCTGTCCTATACTGTTGATGCTGCCTGCTGCTCAAGGAAGATGTCCGCCACTGAGCCTTGGTCCTCCCAAGGTTTCTTCCTAAAAAAAAAAAAAAACATAGCAGGGAGATTTTTCTCGCCACTGTTGCTTCTGCTTACTCTTGGGGGGTTTCTGGCTTTTAACAATGTAATGCTGCTTTTTGACATTGTACAATTGTAAAAAGTGCTATATAAATAAACTACTTGAACTTGATTCAGGCGGCACGGTGGCCTCTCAGCACTAGGGATTCCAGGTTCGAATCCCCATCTGGGTGGAGTTTCCATGTACTCCCCGTGTCTGTGTGGGTTTCCTCCAGGTTCTCCGGTTTCCTCCCACAGTCCGAAAACATGGATCAAGTCAATTGAATTCTCAAAATTGCCCCCTATAGAGTGTGTCTGTGTGAGTAAGTGTGTGCCCAGCGATGGATTGGTGCCCTGTCCTGGGTCTATCTGCCCAGTGCCCGATTTTCTCCCCTGAATGGGCATGGGGAACCCCACCGTGACCCTAATAGAGGATAAAGCAGAAGATAATGAATGAATGAATGAATGAACTTGATTCACAGACAACGTGGTGCACTATTTAAAAGTTTGAATAATTCTGTAAATAACATATTAAACAGTAAATCATTCAAATTGTGTATAAATATGGTATTATTACAAATAAGATCTGTAAATCGTAAACCATTTAGGACGTTAAAGAAGTAAAAATAAAAATAAAAACATAGAAAGCATGTCATTTACAGTGATCTATATGTGTGATATGGTGTCAGAATTTTGGAATATAAAGTCAGACGTACATTACGTACCACTTAGTAAGTGATATTTCTGAGATGAAAATGCAGAATTCAGATACTGAATACTTTTGCCTTTTTTCTTAACGACGGAACAGAACGCGGCCAACCGACTGGACTTTTAGCTTGTATTTCTGCCTTATAAACAGTGCTTCATGTTTCGCGCTTCACTGCACTCATAACTAAAGCTGCAGAATGTCTATGGAAGACCCTTTTTTTGTTGTAAAAGGGTAAATAATTTTTTCTGCCTTTGACTTTTGTTATTAGTGACGCTGAGTCATATAATAGTAGAAATATAAACTGACACGGTAGCATTAAGAGCAGTTAGCTAGCCAGCTAGTTAGCAATGCCGCTTTGATTTGAGGTAAAAAGCGTAATTTAAAGCGTAAGTGAGTGAAGTTTACTCAGTTATAATATTATAAAAGATTTACATTAACAGATCGCGTTGTTGTGCATTCACACGAGCGGGTGTTTATTTGAAGCTTGCAGTGGGGCATTTAAAGTGTTGTGTCAGTATTACGAGACCTTACACAATTTATTTGATGTATAACATCGTATTTTTTACAGTTAGTGAATTGTTTGTCTGTATATGTGTTATATTTAGTGATATGTATATGTTTATAACTTAATATCGTGTGTTTTTAGACAGTAATAATGTGTACTGTATTAGACACATGTTAGTCAAACATCTTTGTTTTTGTAACAGGGAGGTACAGAAGGCGGTACAACGTGGGCGTGGTCTGTGCGAACGTTGGGCGGAGCTTCTGCAAGAGGAGGAGCCAGTGAGCCGGGACGAACTCGAGTGGAGCAAAAATGAATTAAGGAATTGTCTAAGAGCCATCGAGTGGGATTTGGAGGATCTACAGGAGACCATCAGTATCCTATAGAGAACGTCCTAGTAACGTTTGTGTGAGACACGTCTTAATCAAAAAAACAAAATTCATAGCACATGGGAAAAAATTGTTTATAGCACCACTATTTTCTTTTCTACTCCATATCATCAGAAAACATTGATCTTTTTTTAGCGTTTCACCCTTTATTCATCCTTCATTCATTATCTTCCGCTTATCCTCTATTAGGGTCGCGGTGGGGTTCCCCATGCCCATCCAGGGGAGAACGTCTCGGGCGCTGGGCAGATAGAGCCAGGACAGGGCGCCAAATTATCGCTGGGCACACACTCCCTCACACAGACACACTCTATATGGGGCAATTTTAAGAATGCAATTACCTTGATCCATGTTTTTGGACTGTGGGAGGAAACCGGAGAACCCGGAGGAAACCCACGCAGACACGGGGAGAACATGGAAACTCCACCCAGATGGGGATTCGAACTGGGAATCCCTAGCGCTGCAGCACTAAAATGTAAAGAATAAAATACAACGAACAACATGAAGTGGCAGTGGTGACATATATTGGGCAAGTTAGGCATATGATATGATATTGTATTGCACATATAAAAACTACTATATAATTCAGTATTGCACATAGAAAGTGATCTTACACATGAAGAGAATAGTTTAGTGTTTGATTGTCACTGGTAGGCATTTTGGTGGAATGAGCAGTGTTTGGTACAGTGGATGGGAGTCATTTTTCATGATGGCCTCTCTGATACTGCCATTAGCGAGTCCAGCTCCACACCCACAAAATTACCGGTCTTACGGATCAGTTTGTTCAGTCTGTTGGCATCTGCCACCTTCAGCCTGCTGCCCCAGCATGC
This sequence comes from Corydoras maculifer, assembly GCA_019802435.1. Classification (NCBI taxonomy): domain Eukaryota; kingdom Metazoa; phylum Chordata; class Actinopteri; order Siluriformes; family Callichthyidae; genus Corydoras; species Corydoras maculifer. Next base: position 232,675 of record JAFMOD010001508.1, read on the forward strand.
AACAGCATAAAGAATGGCTATCGTCACCACAAACTCATAAAAGATTCCATACTCATCATGTAGTTACTCGTATGATTAACTTTACAGGTTTTGTGGTTAAATGGCACAGTGGCATTGTTGGCAGTGTTTAAGGTGATGGTGATCTATTTTGCTTACTGTGCTCTCACACAGGAATCTGTCCTCCACATTTAACCCATCCGTGCAGTGAAACACACACATATACACAAATTGAGTGAGGTGAGCACATGTGCCCGGAGCGATGGGCAACCTTGTATACAGCGCCCAGGAGGCAATTGGGGTTGGGTGACTTGCTCAAAGGTACTTCAGCTGTAGTCCTTGTTAGGACTGGGAATTGAACCGGAGACCTTCAGGTCACAAGGCTGTTTCCTTAACCACAATTCTATGACTTTCCCAGTTAGTGCTACTGCCTTACAACAAAAATGGTCTTGAGAAGTCCTTAGGGTTCTTTTTTATGTAGACTTTTTATGTTCTCAGGCCTGTAGGGACTGTGGGTTTTCCCCCCGCATTCCAATTACATGGCATTTAGCAAGTGGTGATGTTCAGACCTTTGAAAGTGTTCCACAATTGTTCAAAATTAAATAATCTAAAAATAATTTTACCTGGAATTTATGGAGGTGACCGACCCATTATTTCAGTGTTCAGTTTTAAATGCCCTTCATTTGTACACAGCCTGTCTGTAGATTCTGCTCTCAAATATTGTCTAAAAGCTGTAAACTAAAACACGTGATTGCTCGATGTGTTAAAGTTTAAGTTCTCTGTTACTGCTTAAGTCTCAACACCTCTCTTCGTAAGCACTTTACTGGCAGGCAGAGAAGTAACACATATAAACCACAAATACCTGAAACACACTCAAATTATCCTGAGAGGCATGGTTCCCACTAAATGTAGTTTTACAAGTAGATTTTTTGCCCATTTTTCCTGTATGCCACTCACTGGTCTCCCTGATGTCTTGTTCACATGTTTATAACATGTTTTTGTTGCGTCATTATCACATAATGGACACAATGATGAAACATTTTTTTAATCACAGAAACACAGAAAATTGCTGGCTTGTGTAGCTACTATTATGCCGCATTCCTACATGCATACTCTCCACGTTGTCTACTGTAATGTTCAACCATCCCTCAAGTATCATCCATTCCTTTATGTCCATGTCACAAACATATTACAGTATGAAGTGTTTATAGGAGGAGGTTGTAGCTATTGAGGGTAGAGAACCCGTAAATGGTTAGTAAAATGTACATGTTTTGACAAAACAGATTGATGGTTTATAATGCTGTAGCATTATGGTTAAGTTTAAAATGGAAATGTTTGGTGGAGACAAATCATACATTCTTATATATGAGGTTTGAATTCAAGTTTAACATAACAAACCATCATGTATAGCATCTGTAGTCCTTGATTGTTAGAGGCATTGTCCAGTCGAACCCTGGAAAGTTTCGTCTGGGAGAAAATGAGCTTCAGGAGAGGAAAGATTTCGTGGAACAGACACGACAGGCTATACAGGTACGAACAGCTTCACACTCACAAGTTCACTCTCACAGTCATCTGTCCTGCACACTTTTTTTATATGTAGTATTTCAACATTGCTCTTAGTATAAGTATACATGTGCAATCCAGTTACCCCAGACTAAATTCTATTTTGATGTTTGTGTATTTAGGAGATGAAGCAACAGCTTTCCAGCCCCTTTGCAGTTGCCCAGGCTGAAAAGAAGAATAGACAGGTCGATGTGACCTCATACACATTTTTTTATTCTCACTTACTTTCATGATACATAGCTTTCTATTTATTGACTCATTCACACACACTTATCTGTCCATGTGGATCATGTCTGTTCATCTTATGTCTGTCTGTGTGTGTGTGTGTCTGTGTCTTTAGGCTCTGATGGAGACACAGCGACACACAGGTTTGGAACCTCACCTTGTATCAGCAAATTCCAGATACATTGAGGAACAGCAGGAGCAGCAGCAGGTACACACCAGTGTTAAATCTTTTTTACATATGCACAACGCTGTTGTCTTCTAGACCATTGATTCTTAAAGCAAGACCTGGCAAGAGGGTCTCGGCAAAATTGTAATATATTTGTTAATAACAATAACTAGTTATTTTGTTTTGTACCACAGTTTTTCCCAATATGTGTTTGTGTGTGTGTTAGCTAATAATGCAGGAACAAGATGAGCAGTTGGAACTGGTTTCTGGAAGTATCCGTGTACTAAAGGACATGAGTGACAGAATCGGAAATGAACTGGATGAACAGGCTGTGTATGTCTCTAATGTCTCATGCGATTGCACACATATAATGCACAATCACACACTTATTTGATGTGGTTTAAAAAGCAATTAATGAAAACTCAAATACTTCAAATTACTTTAATTTGAAGAAAGCGTTTTGTAATATTTTGTTAGTTCCTTTACTATGCTGGTCTCTTACAACATTTATACACACACCACAGACGGTGTTTGCAATGAAATATTAACAAAGTTATGTTCTCTAACTGAACAAAACCTAGCATTACTGTGTTAACATTATGATCTAAGATAGGTAGTGAATTAAGTCTAAGTTTCTAATATTCTTTAATTATATAAATTTGTCTGTTATATAAGTGTCTTTGACTCATTCACATATATAAAAAAACAATTAGTGTGTCACTTGTGACGGACTTTGGTAGATTTTTATTTTAACAGCGCAGTATGTTAAATAAAGTTTATTATTCATTCATTCATTCTCTTCCGCTTATCCTCTATTAGGGTCGCGGTGGGGTTCCCCATGCCTATCCAGGGAAGAACGTTTCGCGCGCTGGGCAGATAGACCCAGGACAGGGTGCCAATCCATCCCTGGGCACACACTCACTCACACAGAAACACTCTATAGGGGGCAATTTGGAGAATTCAATTGACTTGATCCAAGTTTTTGGACTGTGGGAGGAAACCGGAAAACCCGGAGGAAACCCACGCGGACACAGGGAGAACATGGAAACTCCACCCAGATGGGGATTCGAACTGGGAATCCCTAGCGCTGAGAGGCAAACGTGCTAACCACTAAGCCACCGTGCCGCCCAAGTTTATTTTTCTAAAATAAAAAACAAAAATCAACCAATTACGTGTAAATAATTACAAAAATGCTATCACAAGCCTGGGCAAAGCTTGGCAAAGCGGCTAGTCATTAATAATCTTGGATTGTAGTGAGTGACACAGTCGATGGTTACAGTGTTCTGCTCTAGCTCATACACTTGTATTGTAATACGTGTATGTGTGTGTGTATTGTAGGACCTTTGAATATTATTGTGATATTAATAAAGTCCTCCACGTCCCATTACCAAGAATTGGAAAATAGGAGACGGTTGAAGGTTAATGCGTGTTTGTTTATTTAAATATTTGACTTCAAACATATTATTTATGAAAGGTAACTTTTAGTTACGCAAGTACTTTCTGCACTAAATAGGTTAATTTCTCCGAATAGTTAAGCGTTAAAATATCTGCCTCAAAGTTATTTTATAAGCATGCAGAAATCTTAATTCTGTCAGATGCTAGGTTAATTAAATGTGAAATGTGAAATGGTATCAGGTATCAGATGGATTTTTTGCAGATAATCACTTAACGAGAGGATTGTATAAATACCAAACATGACATTGTGTACACAATTAAGAATACAGAATCATTATTTATTCAATACAGAACAAGTTTCCTTATATCTATAGTGTGTGTGTGTCTCATCAGGGTGATGGCATTTTGGTGTGAACAATCAGAGATGTGTCTGATCCACTCAGTGCAACACAAATCATTACCAAAAACACTATAATGCTGAGAATCATTCACAACCTAAATAATACCTCATCTGTGCTGATCCGTTAATGGTCCTGTACATTATAAAATACATGAATTAAGAGCATTAGCGAACAGTGTAGCTAGATGGATGGTTTAAGTCTAGCCTAAAAAAAAAAAAGTGACTTTTTCAGAAGTACTGGGTCCAGTACTACTAGTTTCACCCAATCAATTCTAGATTTATGGACAAATAAGAAGCACATCTGACTGTGACTATGTGGCATGCATGTGTGCAGAATGTTAGATGACTTTGGAGATGAGATGGACCAGACAGGTTCCAGGATGGATTCAGTGCTGAAAAAACTAGAGAAGGTTTCTCACATGACAAGCAGTAAGTAGTACACACATGTATGCACACATTTACATACAATCTTTAGTATGTGAACACGTACACATAGAACACCTGAGCAAAAATTGCAGAATGTTTCCATTATGTTTTCTACATATGCTGACAAACTAACATCATTAAGATATTTTTTAATAATATTTGTAAATCATGTAAATGCAAACCAGCATCCTTCTGTTATAAAATGTACTTAAATTTAGTTGTTTATTGGCATATTTATTATTGTGTAATTCATCGTATATTTAAAATATACATATTTAAGCAATCAAAGTGTATTATTAATCTGTGTCATTTTTAATCTTTCTTTCTCTTTCTGTATGTCTGTCTCTGTTTCTGTCCGTCTGTCTGTCTTTCTGTCTCTATCTCTCTGTAAGGTCGGAGACAGTGGTGTGCCATAGGTACCCTGGTCGTTATACTTATCATTATTGTCATCCTTATAATTGAGATGCACTAAAATAAACTCTCTCTCTCTCTCTCTCTCTCTCTCTATTAAATAATGGTTTATATACATATATACAAAGTGGTGCTTCAAAGTTTGTAAAGCTGTTAGATTTATCTATATTTCTACTTACATTTTACCTGAATCTTTTTCAGATTTTACTTAACAAGTTGATAAAGAGAATCAAATCAAACACGTGATGCAAATAAAATAAGACTTTATGATTTACCTGAGAAAAATTATTTAATATTACTTATGTGTGAGAGGTAAAAGAGGTAAATTATACTCAATAATTTACAGGTAAAATTATTTTTATATATTTCTTTTTCAGTCATCAAGATGGCAATTAGATATGAGTGGGTTTTACAAAACAAAACAGACTTTCACTTAAAGTCTGATTTTGGTTGTAAACCAAGTGTGATCTTGGTTGGCACGAACAAATGAAATTTTAAGGACATCAGAAAAAGTGTTGTTAAGTCGCATCAGGCTGGAAAAGGTTACAAATTTATTTTTAAGTGTTCGGAGCGCAGTTTACTCCAATTCAATAAATAAATAAATAACCAAGTTTAATAGTTTTCTACGTTGTGTACTTTAAGGAATTTGATTGGTTAAAATTTTTACGTAAATATGAAACATTTAAAGGAGTTCACACACTTTCAACCACCGCTGTATATATGTATATAACTGTTTCCATAAATGGATATTTTTAACTTGACTGAATATATGAATCAATTTGACCTAATGCCTTATAAATATTTATTCTTTTTAAATACATATTCTACTTGATATCTTTAAAGATTAAGTGAAAAAAATGTTCTCATTTGTTTCATTCAAAGTGTTCTCATGCCACCTTTTTTGTACTGTGAAATTAATAAGACAGTAAATGCGAGACCAGCCAGAGGGGACGGTTTTATTCAAATACAAATAATTTCAGCTAATAAACAACCCTTTTTCCTTTCATTATACATTGTATAAACTAAAGTATTGGGACACTTTTAGGATTTTTTAAATTATTTTAAAGCTGGACCCCCCTTTTGCATCTAGAAAAGCTTCTCTTTTTCTTTGAAGGGATTGTAAAAGTTTTTAGAATGTGAGAACTGCGATCTTTTGTCTTTTTCTTGAAAAGCATTTGGGGTCAGACACTGATGTTAGAATATGGGTCAACATCTGTGTCGTTGTTCATCCAAAATTTGATTTTGATTTCATTTGATGGAGTCGAGGTTAGTGGTCTGTGTGGGTCAGTCATGTTCTTTCACTCATTTACTCAGGAGTTTATGCCTTGCTTTGTGCACTTGGGCATGGTCATGCTGGAACATAAAAGACCCCCTTTTCTAAATGTTGGAAGTACGCAATATTTCAAAATGCTGGGATGGGTGTTTGATTTTACAAACCTGCGGCAATAGGGTTGAAAAACACCTGAATGCAGTGATTAAGATGTGTTTCTTCATTCCCCTTTTCATGTAGTGTAGTTGTATAGCAAATACAACTCTTTACTCTTTGCATATCAGTCTATGGGAGACCTTAGAAAAGCTAGCTATATTATTAATTGTCTAACACCAGCATTAAAATGGGCAGTTATTCCAGTCAAATGCACAGGTTATTAAAATGTGTTTTCTATGGTTATTGTTTGCTCATTGTGCTTCATAATATAATTTTTGTGCCTGGTGTGGTAGTTCAGTGGTTAGGCTATTTAACTGGAGGTTGTGGGTTCAAATCCCAAGTCTACTAAAGTTACCAATGTGGGTCCTCAAACGAAGCCTTTAACCCTTATTGCCTCAGGGGGCTGTGCCATACCCACCCCTGTTTTGTGTCTCCAACAATTAAGTTGGGATGCTTTTAAGTTACTGTGGATCAGTGTGCTAAATAATATAATGTAATTTAACGATCAAGAGTCATGCAGCTTAAAAGTGTGCAGTTGTCAAAGTAGAACTTTTGATCACACATTTTAGGTTTTGATTAGTCGTGAGGTTTTATACCCATCATTTATGTCAAGTCTTCTCTTCATAAAATAACTAAACACCCAAATGGTTACCTTTTAGCATGTAAGAGAGCCAATATGTTGTTTCAGAAGAAAATAAACCCTTTCTTATAACATAGTGATCAGTGTTTATATTTCTATGGGACAACATTTGCTAATGGTATTTTGGAAGATTTTACAGAAAGGTATATTTTTATATGTGTGTTAATAATGAATCTTTCAACACAGCCAAACTGAACAAAGTTATTATCCCGAGCCTGTATTTGTCTTTTGCATATTGTTGTAAATCTCTAACATTTTAACATGGTTTATGTGACGATAATGATCTAGTGTATGCTGTTACTTTAATTATCTAAATAATGTCATTTATAAAGAAGAATGTAAATAAAAAAACTTTCAGATGGAAAGAGTCTGTATTCAAGCTTATTGTTCACTACTTATCGATTTAAGCTTTAAGCAGTGTGTACAATTCTGATAAAGTGGAAAATTGTGAAATAATGAAGTATGTGTGCAAAGAATATCAAGCTTTGCATACTATAATAATAATACATGTATGGTATAATAAGCGACGTTACCTTTGCGCTGTGTTTCTGTACTGTTTTTTATTTTTTAATTTTATTTGAACTAATAAGGCATTTTGTAAAATTATGAGCCAGTTCATAAAAAAATGGATTGTTAAGCTATGCTGTGCAATCCTTTTAATGGGGTAATTTACGTTGCATTTACATTTATTCATTCACTCCCGCTTAATCCTCTACGATACCCATCCAGGAGAGAACGTTTCAGGTGCTGGGATGATACACCCAAGATAGGGCACCAATTTATCACTGGGCACACTCATACACTATATGGGGCAATTAAGAGCATTCAATTTACCTTTGGAGCAGTTTTTTGGACTGTGGACCTCAGGTAAACCCAGAGGAGGCCACTTGGACAACAAGGAAAATCCACCCAAATTAGTGATGGAGTCTGGAATTCCCAGCAATGAGAGACGAACATGCTAACCACTCAGCCACCATGTTGCCACATTTACTTTTAGGATGTTTACCAAAATTCATATCCAGAACAACCTACAGTAAAGACATGGTCCAACTCAATCCACAGGGAGTAATGACCTCATTTAAGACTGTGATAGATGTACACAGAGCTGAAGTTTTAGTTCCTTTTTAGTCCTTATTGTCTGTAATTGTGTTTTTAATACAAGTGTGGCGGCGGCACGGTGGCTTAGTGGTTAGCAGGTTCGCCTCTCAGCGCTAGGGATTCCCGGTTCGAATCCCCATCTGGGTGTAGTTTCCATGTTCTCCCCGTGTCTGCATGGGTTTCCTCCGGGTTCTCCGGTTTCCTCCCACAGTCCAAAAACATGGATCAAGTTAATTGAATTCTCAAAAATTGCCCCGTTTAGAGTGTGTGTGTGTGAGTGAGTGTGTGCCCAGCGATGGATTGGCGCCCTGTCCTGGGTCTATCTGCCCAGCGCCCGAGACGTTCTCCCCTGGATGGGCATGGGGAACCCCCCCGCGACCCTAATAGAGGATAAGCGGGAGATAATGAATGAATGAATGAATACAAGTGTGTAACGTGAATAAGGGTGCTGTGGTGGTTTACTTGTTTGGGAATTGAAACACAACCAAACTGCCAAGGTTGATCATGTAAACGAGGTCATCCTTTGCCCAAAGTTGTATCTCTTATACGGCTAAGTAGTCTGCGAATACATGTACAGGTGTAATAACTTAACATTTCGCAATGCTTTAATGTTGTTTTACTGTATAGTGAAACTTGTAGCTTTGAGGTCGTTTTTTCCCCTGTGTGTTGTACAGTTGTGCTGTAAGTTTGAACGAAACAAAAAGACTTATGTTGCTTTAAAGGGAATTTCTGCTGGCTCTCGTGTTGCTTTCGGTTTAAAAATCCTTTGTGGCGAAGGTTGTGAAAGAAAGATTACCACGCGCACGCTGCTGAATGACGAAGACAATCGTGAGTTAGAGTTTCGTAACTCATGTAAATACGTTTCTGTAGTAAAGGGGGAAATGGCCGCGTCCTAATCGTACTGATTAGTGGGTTGAAACATTTCGCCTACGGGAGCGTTTAGTGGATATTTAGTGCGCCAGTAGCGCCTAGCGTTTAAACTGCTTATGTTTTAATATTAGCGGTCAAATGCCTGCTTTTTTCTCTTGCGCTTATTGTACAATTCTGACGCAAATTATCAACAGGTTGTTACAATGTTATGCTATTTGATGCTTTGAACCCGCTCTCCATCTAAGTGAGTGAAAGGACGCCTGCGATAAGAAACCGAAAGCTTCAGATTAAATGACGCGAACAGATTAAATAAACAGCAAATACATCGTTTATGTTTTCTTGTGGCAAACTTATTGAAACATACCATTTAAGGCACTGAACCAAATAAACGCTGAACCGCGTCTATCCATTCACAAACACGCTGATATGATAGACTTGATGTAAACAGTTGATCAAAAAAAAATAAATGGACCGAGAAATGACCTATACAAACATTCATTCATTCATTATCTCCCGCTTATCCTCTATTAGGGTCGCGGTGGGCTTCCCCATGCCCATCCAGGGGAGAACGTCTCAGGCGCTGGGCAGATAGACCCAGGACAGGGCGCCAATCCATCGCTGGGCACACACTCACTCACACAGACACACTCTATAGGGGGCAATTTTGAAAATTCTATTAACTTGATCCATGTTTTTGGACTGTGGGAGGAAACCGGAGAACCCGGAGGAAACCCACGCGGACACGAGGAGAACATGGAAACTCCACCCAGATGGGTATTCGAACCGGGAATCCCTAGCGCTGAGAGGCGAACGTGCTAACCACTAAGCCACCGTGCCGCCCATACAAAACATAATAAGATTAATTACACCCAATCTACATTGTACAATATATATTCTACAGAATTCTTAAATTCAATTCTACTTTCTGGCGAGCAACCTCACAAACTCCGAGCATAGCTGAGTTTAGTTGCACATGTCACCATCTACATGAATCACCATCACAAAAATATTAGGACACACCTTTTTATTAATTAATTTAGGTTAATTCATAGTGGTTAGTAATTTGTTTTGAACAATGCATTGAATTTTGAGTCCTGACTGCAAATTCACCTTTGAATTATGAGAATGAATTTATGAGAATGAACCTGAAACTTGTATTTTACTGGTTAGGCTGTTGGATTATAATCTGAAGGTCGTGGGTCCAAATCCCAGGTACACTGACATTACTAATGTGTGTCCTTGGGCATGAATCTTAACTGTCATTGCTCAATGCTATATGGTCAGACCTATGTTCTGACCTTCATCATGTTGGGATATTTGTAAGTCACCTTGGATAGAAGTGTCTGCTATATGACCCAATGTAATATAAAATTGGATGTAAAAAAGCTCCTGTTGATAGAATGAGTATATGTAATATGTTTGTCTCTATAGTATATATATATTTTTTAAACAGTTGAGTTTTAATATTTTAGATATGACAATACATTAACATAGGTTGAATAGAATGTCCATTTTGATGTACACTACTGTAATTTGACCTCAGAGATTCAGAAATGAATTATGTGTGCAGTCATTGGTACACCACATGAACGTTACTTTTCAAATATATTACTTTTAAAGAATCATTTACGTCTTTATTATTAGCTTCAGAGTAAAGGACAGTCAATTACAATAACTATAAAAAGCAGTGGTGTTCTAACATTACTGTCATCAGCATTGCTAACTACTTTATGTCTATGCAATGTGTTTAATCACTAAATTAAAAAGTTGCCAAACTGACTCTTAGTTTATCCACTGCTAGATTTAAGTAATGCAGTGAGAATTAGTGCTAAAAGTTCTGGAACGTCTTTGTCAGTTAATCTCTATAGACATTAATGTAAAACGTTAGTCTTAACATCTTGCTGTCTTTCTGTGACTAAAACAGGTAAAATTACATATTTATTTAATTATTTATTTTCTGAGCCCCTCATCCTTTTCAGTGTTCTGTGTGGGAGGGGCACAAAAACACCCTGGAGTAGTTGCAACCGAAGAAGATGCATACAAACAAACACATTTAAATTTATTCATTCATTCATTCATTATCTTCCGCTTATCCTCTATTAGGATAAGTGGTGGGGTTCCCCATGCCCATCCAGGGGAGAACGTCTCGGGCACTGGGCAAATAGACCCAGGACAGGGCACCAATCCATCGCTGGGCACACACTCACTCACACAGACACACTCTAAACGGGGCAATTTTTGAGAATTCAATTAACTTGATCCATGTTTTTGGACTGTGGGAGGAAACTGGAGAACCCGGAGGAAACCCACGCAGACACGGGGAGAACATGGAAACTCCACCCATATGGGGATTTGAACCGGGAATCCCTAGCGCTGAGAGGCGAACGTGCTAACCACTAAGTCACCGTGCCGCCCATTTACATTTATGCCTTCGAAAAATTCCAAACGTGTATTCACTTTCCATGTTTCTGTACTATGGGTGAAACTGTAAGATTTTAAGTGCTGTATAAAAAAATTTATATTTAAGATTTAGGCCACGTCGAAGTGGCTTTTACTTTTGTGTGTTTGTGTGTGCTTGTGTGTAGTCACTTTCACAGAGTGATGGCAATTGAACTCAGTTTCTGGGTGAAAAATGTGATGGAAGCCATGAACGAAGACGAGTGTAAAACGATGATGTTTCTGGCCTCTGATCTGCTTCCTGGACCACGAACAGAGGATGAACGAGCAGCTCTGATTGCTATAGCAACAAGTACCACTAAGTCACACCCTTCTGAAGTGATTTTCACTGAACTTTTATTTCATATAAAACGCTTTGACATTTTAAAAAATATAATGGGAAAAAACAGAAAACAGGTGGAGGAAGGCTTAAAAAGTGGTGGTATCATCTCACCATACAGGTAACAAACACTTACGCTTATTCTTCTCCCACTGCACAGAATTCATTCTTGGTGTCAGAGCACAGGGTCTTCAGCTCAGATAAGTTGCTTCTTCTGATTGAATTAAATGTCTAGATATTGTATAGAAATGTGTGTGTCTGTGTGTGTTTGTGTGTAGGGTTCTAATACAGGAGCTGAGTGAAAATCTGGAGGAAGATGAATTCCGTTCCATCATCTTTCTGCTAAATGACAGAATTCCAAAAAGCAGAGTGAACCAGATTAGTGTAAATAATCAATAAATAGCACATTATACTAGGACATGATCTTTGTGTTTGATCTGTAAATTGTTGTATGTGTGTGTATACAGAGTTTCATTGACATTATTTGTGTGTTGGAGGAAAGAGATGAAGTTTCAAGTTTTAATCTGAAGCTGATAGAGGAGTGTCTAAGAAAAATTAGAAGAAATGATCTGATAAAGAAGATACAGACATATAACAAAGGTCCACATGCACAAATATCATTTTGCAAATAATGTGCCTCTTTACAAATGTGACAAACTAAACGATTACATAAAGTAACATTGCATCAGATAGCAAAAACAATTTTTTTTTTTTTTTTTTTTTTTTTTGCTTTTCTTGTTGGAAAGCTTGTGGACTATTAAATAATAACTTTGCAAGTTGAAAGTTAAATTGGAATTCATTATATTTTTATATTAAATTTAAATGTAATTTTATTTTAGTTTCAGCATATTAGGAATTTACTGAGGCATCCTTATTCATGTTCACATACCTGATATTACTTATTTTGGGTGTGACCTAGTGTAAGCATGTATAGTATGCGTTTTGTAAAACTAACTGTGCATTGTATTGTTAATTTTAAGGGTGTGATCTATGGTATGGTTGGTGTTTTTCCATTTAAAACTAAGGTTTGTGTTTTTTTTTTTCAGTATGTGACACAATGAAGCTCTCAGTGTGTGAAAGTAGAATGCAGGAGATTCAGGTAAATGCTTTATTATTATTTTTTTTAATATTGTTGAATCATGGTATAATTTCATAATTGGTTAAAACATGTTTCTATAGATTACCAAATTTGCTACATTTTGAATTTTAACACTTCCAGCAACTTTTGTCTTGTCATACATGTGTTTTTATGTGTCAGGAACCTATAGTTGAGTACAATATGAATTATGAGCTAAAAGGAGTTTGTGTAATCATAGATTATATTGGCAATGATGGAGGTGAGTGTGTGCACAAGAGACATTAATATACTATAAATATATATGAGTATTACATTATATACAGTACTTTAACATTTTACTGTGGACTCTTGTGGATTTTGTTTTGCAGTACTTTTAAAAAACACTTTTGAACAACTTGGCTTTGTTGTTTTTCCATACATTCTTTTGGACGAGTGTGAAGTATATTCCATACTTAACAGCATCAGCCAGAACTCAATCCTTCAACAAGCTGCAGCGTTCATCTGCTGCCTAGTGAACATGGATACACATGGCTTCTCTGCTGACGCACAAAGACCCTGGCAGGGAACACCGATAAGTAGCTCATCCGTTACTTCAGCAAGCACACACACAAAGTTGATGGAGGTGTGCATACAGTGTGTAATGCTCAGAAAGAAGCCGAAACTCTTCTTCACTCAGACACTTCGATCATGTCAGGAGCTTGAAACTGACTCGTTGCCTTTTATCGACTGTCCTACAAACACTCATGCAGAGTCCATCACTGAGGATGTGTTGTGGAGTGCTTGTGAGTCAAGTTTCCAAAATGAAGGTTCAGTTTATGTGCAGATCCTATGCTCTGCCCTGCTTCAAGCACAAAACAGGTACAAATACATTTTCTAACAAAAAGTTACCGGTGCCTTAACAATAAAACATGAAATAGATTCAAATTTCCATTAATATTAATTTGTACATTTTTGTTCTTTAGTTAATTGACCTGAGTAAATATTTTTCTAATGTTCGGATATAAAATAATGATCAGTATTTGTTAGCATGACTAGATCATGGCTGACAAAAAACATAAGTCTGGAAAGAATCTGGGTATTTAAACTTACTTTTTTACATAGTATATCATTTTAAGAATATTCAGAGACTCTAAAGAGATCATTTAAAAAAAGACTAGAAATAGCTAGTTCATGTGTCTGACATTCAAGCTCTCAGACTGCACTGCATGCAAATCCATTTGTCGGGCACTTAAACAGTAGTTATGCAGATTGCAATATGAGAGTATAAAAACATTTGAGTAAATAGCAAGATTATTCTATTGAGCATTTATATAGTAAACTATTTGATATAATTGGTGTAAGTTTAATTTATAGCTATAGTCTTGGAAATGATCAAAAGAGCTGTGTACAAACAAGAATAACGAAACACTAAAGCAGACGTATAGGAAATTGTAACTGCAAAATTGTTGGCATGGTGGTTTACTGGTTAGCACTTTCATCTCACAGTGAGGCTGGGGTACTTTCCCAGGGAGGTTAGTCATTTCTGTATGGAGTTTACAGAGTCATGGGGATCTTCTGGCGGTTTTGGTGTCCTCCAATCCAAACACACATTTCAGGTAAAATAGTCCTAAAGTGTAAATGAGTAAGTAAATATTTACTTGTCTGTTCTGTGGTGTATTGCTGAGCTGTTTTATTGCCCTTTACCCAATGAGCAGTAAGTAGGCTTTAACTTCCTTTGCTTCCCGGATGAAATAAGTATGTAAATGAACAATTATAAGATGCAAAACATTAAGCAGTTTTTCAATTTGCTTTCAAAGCTATTGATGTGTAAGTATAACTCTTTTTATTAGGAATATCTGGGGCACTTTAAATCTCAAAATGTTGTGCATCCTTTTGCTACGCTTTCAACATGTTCACATCTTCGAAATTGTGTTAATGCACCAGGCTGTAAGGTATGTTTTTGTTTGTTTGATAATTGTGTCTGAGATGTTACCCAGATAGCAGAGTGTATATATATATATATATATATATATATATATATATATATATATATATGATTTTCACATTAAATTTAGCGTGCAGTGATGAATAGACTTTAGCTTTTACTTAATTAGTACTCTAAAAAGGGGGAAAAACATTGTTAGATGCAGTTTTGAGGATGGAAAAGTCTTTTAATATAAGTTCTTTGTGATTATATGTTCACTGAGAGGCAACAAAAATATATATAACTACAATGTAAATTGGGGGGGGGGGGGGGGGGGGGGGGGGGGGGGGGGGGGGGGGGGGGGGGGGGGGGGGGGGGGGGGGGGGGGGGGGGGGGGGGGGGGGGGGGGGGGGGGGGGTCCCCATCTGGGTGGAGTTTCCATGTTCTCCCCGTGTCTGCGTGGGTTTCCTCCGGGTTCTCCGGTTTCCTCCCACAGTCCAAAAACATGGAACAAGTTAATTGAATTCTCAAAATTGCCCCCTATAGAGTGTGTCTGTGTGAGTGAGTGTGTGCCCAGCGATGGATTGGCGCCCTGTCCTGGGTCTGTCTGCCCAGCGCCCGAGACGCTCTCCCCTGGATGGGCATGGGGAACCCCACCGCGACCCTAATAGAGGATAAGCGGGAGATAATGAATGAATGAATGAATGAACAATGTAAATTTATGCAGAATTTCAAAAATACATGTTGCAGATTACAGTATCATGAAACATCATGTTCATTTATTTTAAATTAATTATAAGCTTTTGTCCTGATTAGATTTGCAGGTAATGCCAGTTGCTATTACAACTGCTCATTGGGTACAATAAGCAAATTTAACTGAGAACGTCTGTCCAATTTTCAGTATGGCTGATGGAGGTAATAATTCAGCTCTAGTGATCATGTGTCATTAATCAAAATTACCCCAAGCTAAAGTAATGTAAATACCTTAAATAAACCTACAGGATGACATTCCATTTTAAGCTGGCCCCTCTTTTGCAGCTAGAACAGTCATCTACAAAAAGCTTCTGTGTTCCCAAAATTTGGAAGTATACAATTGTCCAAAATGCATGGCTATACATTTGATAATGTGCACCTGTGGCAATAGGAATACAAAATAAGGAAATCAATTACTGAAAGGTGTTTCTCAGTACTTATGCTCATTTAGTGTACTAGGTTATTTTCAAACTCTAGAAGAAAACTGGTCACATGCTAACCTCGGACATTCTTGCTGTGAGGTGAGGGCTCTAACCACTTCACCATCATGCAACTCAATCAAGTTGGTACACCAATTAAGGTGTACATGCATTTGTTTAATGGTATAGTCAAATCAAATAAAAATTCATTCGTTTATTAATTATCTTACGCTTTATCCTATATATTAGGGTCGTGGTGGGTTCCCTATGCCCATCCAGGGGAGAACGTTTCGGGCGCCAATCTATCGCTGGGCACACACAGACACGGACACTCACTCAGACACACTTTATATGGGGCAATTTGGAGAACTCAATTGACTTGATCCATGATTTTGGACTGTGGGAGGAAACCGGAGAACCCGGAGGAAACCCACGCGGACACGTGGAGAACATGGAAACTCCAGCCGTAATGCAGTAAATTGCTGGCTTACATAACATTTTGATGATGAATTGAGTATATGAGATTGAAATAACTAGGGTATCGCATTGATGTGAAGGTGGATTTTATTAGGTGATTTGAAGTAATGTCTGTGTTGAACATGTTTTCGCAGGAGGCATAATGTGCTCGACGTACTTACTGAAGTAGACAGAAAGATACAAGGACACAACCAGCTAAATCCAGATAAAACCTATCACATTACACTCACACACACTCTGAGCAAAATTCTTTACCTTTAATAACCTCCATTTTGTAACAGTCTTTATCTTGAACACGATTATTTACCTTTAACAATTTCTACGTTCTACAGATAGCATTAGACACTGCCGATGAAATATAAGCTTTTTTTTAAATAAACATATAAAAACAGTGTTTTTATTATGAGAACTTTATATGTTGAAAATAACCTTAGAAATGTGAAACTATCAGTAGACACTATTCAGGAGCAGCTTTAAGTATGCATTATGTTTTGGCAGCTATCAATCAGCTAATCACACTAAATTAGTAGTGAGTGTTAATAACTGCACTGTATTTACATTAAACAGAAATAAACATATATACTGTTCACTTAATAAGTGTTCTTTTGCATAAATTACCATGTACATATTAACATGCAAGTACAATCTTTAATCACTTTTAAACATGAATGTATAATAAATGTTTTGAGTTGCTATTAGATTGGTTGAAGACATCATATATATATGAGGAATAGCAAACCCTGACCTCAGATCCAGTAATCAACTCTTAGAATACAATGAAATAATTTGTTAAATATGAATGTCTAACCTAAAAATGTAAAAATAGAGGTAAAACCACCTAAATATTAAGGAGACCCAAGTTCCCTTTAATTTAAGAATGCTACATGTTGTTGAAGGTGGAATATAAACAATATGCATTTGTTTCCTGAATATAGTTAACAAAGTTCACATAAAAAATATTTTATTTAAATGTGTCCATTTTCTTTTTGACAACAATTCAGAGTTCAACGTTTCAGACAATTTGCAACTAAATTCAACAACTGAACCTCTGTATAGGTCATCTATATGTCGGTCATCATCGGCCATTTTTTAAAAAGCATCCGTGATGTACACACTGATAAGACGACAGGACATAAAATGATTAAATTAAGAAAAACTGATTTTTATTTCAATAGTATTAAAAACATAGCTGAAATTCAACCAGCAAAACAATGCTGCTCAACATACAATACACACTTTGATTTTAATACCTACATTGTTAGTTTCTATCCATATCTTTAGATTCATTCTGAATCAAAAGGTGATAAAGCTATTCAGAAATAAATTATAATTTAGTCTTGTTTTTTTTTTAATTAGAAAGAAGATTGAAAAGAGAATATGAGGAAGAAAAGCTCCCATTATAAAAATTGATTGCGATATTCTCAAATGAGTCATGTGTACATCAATATGGCCAAGTGTCTGTCTAAGCTTGTGGTCTTTCGTCACCATGGTGGTGACATAGGTTGAGGATTTTGCAGATATGACATCACCACAGCCGATATGGAAAGCCTGCAAAATGAAAGAGGTTTGAAGATACAGATGTTTGAAATAATAAATTATAGAAATATATTGCATTAAAATTCATCTTACATAAAGCTGCTCATCATCTGCTTGGTGTCCTCAGAACTCCTTGAATTGGCAAAACTGATGAAGGAGCAGTAGACTGCAATCCAGGCACACCACTTCAGCTATGCCCAAAAACATGCCACTGTTTTATCAAAATCTTGGTAGATACTACACCTCTGAGACAAACAAAAAGATTAAACACTCACCTTGAGCATGAGCCCACACATGCTGAAAATCATGCCAAGCAGGTTCATATAATCAGGAGTTGGATCCTCCAGCGTAGGATTTGTTTCACTATTTGGGGGTTTGTAGCTGCAAAACAACATAATGCATAAATCACAGAATAAATAACTTATGTATGCATCTCATCCAATAGCAGCAAATGTCCAATAAGCCTATATAGACTCACTAGTTAAGTTAGTAAGTCCATCTACATACTTAGTATTCTTTACTTTGTTTTCCAATGAACAATACCACCAAACAGGTATTATGTAGGTGGTTAATAATTCTCAGCACTATAACATGGCAAACTGGTGTGTGTTGCACTGGTATGAAATAAAAGAGCTTTAATTTAACTGGTCAACATACCACCACCTCCACTTAATGCAGTGTTCTTGATTAATAAAATTGTGGCACATTACATACATTTGGTCATTTAGTAGACACTTTTATTCCAAGTGACTTTAGAACAGAGTAGATCCAGCAGCCCTGGAGCTACGAGGGTTAAGGGTCTTGTTCAGGGACCCACATTAGGGGCCGATCCCTCTGTGGACCTGGGATTTGAGCGCACAACCTTCAGATTAATAACCCAAACCCCTAACCACTAAGCTACCACACCTTCAAATGTTGAGTCATAACAAAGTAAAGTGTGGGAACAAGATTCTAATGTACATCTACATTTAGCAGACACATTTATCCCAATCGACTTACAAATGTAAGAACACCACAAGTCAGTAGCTTAGCGAAAAAAAAGCAGCTATATTCTCATAATGAATGGTTTAATGGAACGGCTTTAGCTTTTTCTCCCTCGAATGTGGTGCATGCTGGCGCGTGCTTGGCTGCCGCTACCACTACCGTGTCTTGTTTTGTTACCGTGTTTTAGTGCACTGATTATATATTTCAGTAAAGTTTTATTTCAATTTATTTAGTGTGATGCTAATGTTCACTTTTAAATATACTACTCAAGAACTTAGCCGGCTTCGCTACCGGGCTCAGTCATTGATACCACCACCGGCTCTGTTTTTCCACCGGGATACCGCCTGTCTCCCACGCCGTAAAAGTTTGTCCACTGCGGATCCTGTCGCAGATATATATTTGATGACAGTAAGCCGATACGATCTCTCTGGACAACTTTACCTCGACCAGTAAGTGGCCGCTGTTCCCAGTCTGTCAAACGGGATTTGTTAGCCATCTTGGCTAGGTCGGCTAACTCCACCCACAGCACGAACCGCTTTCACATCGGGATGCTGAATATCCGCTCACTCTCTGACAAGAGCTCCCTGGTCCATGATCTACTCACTGACCATAAATTTGATTTCCTCTGTTTAAAGGAGACATGGCAGCAACCCGGCGAGTTTTTCCACCTAAATCTTTGCACTCCTCCCGGGTTTGTGTTTACACGTGAAGCTCGCACTACAGGGCGAGGAGTTGGTACTGCTATTCTCTATAATCTCTATGAGAAGTGGACAGTTTCCAAACTGTCTGTACCTCACCAGCCCTCCTTCGAATCTGTGACTATCCGAATCACTGGACCTGTACCCACTATTTCAAGTACAATCTATCCATCAAAATACAATGCTGCCTTTTTCCAATGACTTCACTACGTTTTTGACATCACTAAGTTCTATGTCACCGAAACTAATAGTCCTGGGAGATTTTAATATTCACACGGATACTAAAGATAATACATCTACCAAGGAATTTTTATCATGCATCCACACATTTGGTCTGCAACAACTTGTGGATTTTCCAACCCACTGCAAAGGACATACTCTTGATTTCATCTGCTGTTCTGGAATCATCACTTCGAACTGTGCCGCCATGGATGGATCTCTCCATCTCTGACCACCATCTGACCTTATTTAGTGCAACACTGCCACTTATTACACTACAAGGAAGCTATTTCTGCTACCAAAGCTACCTACTACCTATCATTATTTATGGCCACTAAGGGCAACACCCGTGCTCTGTTCTCTACTGTAAACAATATGCTGCAATCACCAGATCCGTTATCCACACATATGCTCTCTGTTGAACGGTGTGACATGTGTAATTTTTTTAACTCAAAATATTCATCAACAGCTAACTTCTTCACACACTATTAATGCCAATTCGAAGTGTCCTCCTGCTCTTGTACAATGTTTTACTTCTCTATCCACTTTCATACTCCCTACAACTACTGGGATAGCTCTTCTTATTAAGAAAGCTAAGTCCACAACCTGTATCCTCGACCCCCTTCCAACTAATCTTGTTAAAGTCTGCGCTTTCTCACTATGCGCACCTATTACTGCTATCGTTCAGTGAGTACAAGCAGCCGATATGAGTTTTCTCAGCAGAGTGGCTGGGCTTTCCCTGTGAGATGGGGTAAGGAGTTTGGTCATTCGGGAGGGGCTCAGCCACTGGCTCCTCCACATCAAAAGGAGCCAGTTGAGGTGGTTTGGGCGCCTGGTCCGGATGATTCCTGGATGCCTCCCTGGGGTGGTGTTCCAGGCATGTTTAACCGGGAGAAGACCCAGGACAAGATGGATAGATTATGTCTCCTGATTGGCCTGGAAACAATTTGGATGTGCCTCATAAAGACCTAGAGGAGGTTGCTGGGGATAGAGACATCTGGGCTTCTTTGCTTAGGCTGTTGCCCCTAGCGCCGCAGTTAAGTGTCAGATAACGGCTGAATGGATGGACCAGATATAATTCTATTATGGGCTGGATATGGCCCGCGGGCCTGGAGTTTGATACCCATGGTCTAAATTTAATGGAGAGGAGTATTAAAACCGAGTGTACCAGTAATCCTTGCAGTTCAAAATTAAGACTGGGTTCAGTTGATAATTCATGGTGTACGTCTATAACAATCCAATAAGACACAATTTAATTTTTTTTTTGTTGTTGATATGTTCAATTTAAGACTTTACATTCGACCAGTTTTCAATTTGACCATCCTTAAACCCCGTTTAATAACATGTTTGTAGATTTTTGGTTGGAAAACGCCAGTTAAATGTTCCTGGACGGAGAGAATAAGGTAGGTGAAGTAATTAGCTTAGCTCCGCTTGTGAACGGATTTAACAGGTTCAGGTTTTAATCTTTATTCATTCATTTACATTCGTAAGTAATGGATCATTTTTATTGCCTAAATATTAAATATTATCGAAGCATTTTAATAGGAGTGTACTGTAAGAACAGACTTTGAATAAACATGGATTAGCCGTCGTGCTAAATTAAATCCCATCCCTAACCTTGAAACCGCTGCGTAAACTACAACTGTAAAATCAAACTTACCGGAAGATCTTATTTGATCTCCGCGGGTCCGTCATGCTGTTGGCACTCATCGTGTTAATTCCAAATTCTTAGATTCGATTTCTAAACGATAAATAGAACATTTAGCTACAGTTTAACCGAAGCCATGAAATGACTTCACAAGAAGTGACGTTTCTTGGTTGTACCGTTGATTCAGTGGTTACTGCCTCTGTGTGGTGCGAGTCCGCTATTTCAGGCTGAGACGATCCGGATTTATATCTTCTCTGCTGCACAAACTTTTATTTGAGTCTTTTCTATGTGTTGGATTTTGTGCTGGATGATCCCCAGCACCACAGTTACAGTGTGGTGTGTGGAAGCCCATTTCTGCCACTAAGTGAAAATACAAAAGAATCTCAGAATTCTGACTTAATAAATTATTCATTTATTCATTATTTCCCGCTTTATCCTCTATTAGGGTCGCGGTGGGGTTCCCCATGCCCATCCAGGGGAGAACGTCTCGGGCGCTGGGCAGATAGACCCCAGGACAGGGCGCCAATCCATCGCTGGGCACACACTCACTCACACAGACACACTCTATATGGGGCAATTTTGAGAATTCAATTAACTTGATCCATGTTTTTGGACTGTGGGAGGAAACCGGAGAACCCGGAGGAAACCCACGCAAACACGGGGAGAACATGGAAACTCCACCCAGATGGGGATCGAACCGGGAATCCCTAGTGCTGAGAGGCGAACGTGCTAACCACTATGCCACTGTGCCGCCACTTAATAAATTAAGTGTAAGAAATATTTTTGCCTTTTTCCCTTCTTTGTGGCAGAAATAGACTTTCATTTCAGTGTCATGGTGTTGTTGATGTTTTAGTGTTTTGCACATGTATGATTAAAAGTAAATCTTTAGCCTTAAGGAGTGTGCTATAAGCACTGCTTGAAGGCTTAGATCATAAGTCTCAAACTTAAAATTAACAATTATATATGGCCCGTGGTCATTTTATTATTATTGTTATTAATTTTTATTTAGGGCGGCACGGTGGCTTAGTGGTTAGCACGTTCGCCTCGCAGCGCTAGGGATTCCCAGTTCGAATCTCCATCTGGGTGGAGTTTCCATGTTCTCCCCGTGTCTGCGTGGGTTTCCTCCGGGTTCTCCGGTTTCCTCCCACAGTCCAAAAACATGGATCAAGTCAATTGAATTCTTAAAATTGCCCCATATAGAGTGTGTGTGTGTGAGTGAGTGTGTGTCCAGCGATGGATTGGCGCCCTGTCCTGGGTCTATCTGCCCAGCACCCGAGACGTTCTCTCCTGGATGGGCATGGGGAACCCCACCGCGACCCTAATAGAGGATAAGCGGAAGATAATGAATGAATGAATGAATTTTTATTTAATTCCACTTTATTAATTCCATTTATCATATAGATTTACTTTTTTTTAGTTCTGTAAGTACAGACTTTTCTCTACACCATTTGTAAATTCACTTTGTTCTGTAATGTAGGCATTATTTGGATAATGGCCCATTCTTAGAACTGCAGTAAAACTGGTGTTTTTTCAGGGTCACTGAGGGGTAAAAAATTATTTAGCTGCAGTGATCCACTCACTAATAGCCTGGTGATATGATTGACAGGAACATTTTGAAAGCAGAAATATTTAAAGATGTTTAAAGTTTAAGATTATTTTTCTAAAATAGCCCAAGAGCAAAGAAAACTAAATGTTTTGATTTTTTATTTTTACTTTTGTGGAAAAAGCATAATTTTCTTTTTTTTTTTCTTTTCTTTTGCAGCATGTCTATAGTTTATTATAGTTTATAATTTTGACAAGAGCTTTTTTTTTTTTTTTTTTTAAAGAGCTTTTTTAAGTTATATAAAATTTCTCATTTATTGTGGAATAATATTCCTGTCTGTTTTTATTCCTATTCATGTTCAGAAAACATTTATTTTTAGTGTGTTCATTAATTATTTATCCTGTTCAGCCCATGTGCTTTGAGTTTTGGCCTTCCAGTGCAACTGAGTTTGACAACCAGGGTCAGATGATGACACAATCTCTGCAACAGCAAAAGTCTCTCTTTCATTCATTTATTTATTATTTTCCAATACAAGGGTCGTGGGGGTTCTCCCTGCCCATCCAGGAGAGAACGTTTCGGGCACTGGGCAGATACAACCAGGACAGGGTGCCAATCTATCGCTGGGCACGCACACACACACACACACACACACACACACACACACACACACACACACACACACACACACACACACACACACACACACACACACTATATGGGGCTATTTACAGCATTCAATTTAACCTTGAATTCATGCTTTTGAATTGTGGGAGGAAACTAAAGGAAACCCACACAAACACGGGGAGAACATGGAAACTCCACCCAGATTGGGATTCGAACCTATATCGCCAATGCTGAACAGCAAACACACTAACCTCCAAGCCACCATGCTGCCCGACTTTTGTTTTACCTATTCAGTAATGATGATCTGTCTAATAAGGTGTAAAGTAAGTTGGTTTAAAACTCAAATCTAATTGTCAAATCTAATAAAACCAGTGCAACACACTCTAACCCACCAGTTTCACTGCAGCTCTGAGAATGAGCCATCACCCAAATAATGCCTACATAAAAGAAAAAGTGGATTTACAAATGGTGTAGTGAAAAATCTGTACTCATAGAACTACAAAGTTAATCTATCTGATAAGTGGAATTTATTGTCAACAATGAATGTAAAAACAACAAGGTATATCTAATAAAGTAGCTAATTAATTAACTTGTTATCTTCCACCTAATCCTATACTGGGGACTAGGATCTCCATGCCCATCTAGAGGAAGGTGTTTTGGGTGTTGGGCAAATACACCCTGCACAGAGTGAAAATCCATTGATTGGCACACACTTACATACAACATATATATTTAGAGCAGTCAGTCCACCTTTAATCCATGTTTTTTAATTGTGGGAATAAAACCGGAGAATCTGGAGAAAACCCATACAGGAATGGGGAGAACATTGAACTGGACTCAGACTGCAACTTTTAATCATCATGGAATCCATGTTGGTGAGTTTTGATGAGTTGGAGATCAGGAATTCACGAGCTGTTTTGGACTGCCCCTTCTTTCGGAACCCCTTGGACACGTCTCCTACAGCTTCTTGTCCATGTATGTATGTTTGTGTTTGCTTATGTGCTAAAAGGTGTTTTTTTGGGCCCTCAACCTGTGCTTTATTAAAGCATAGTCTGGGAGCGGGTTGTTTATTATCGCCTATTCTAATGTATCACATTTTCTGCCTATTTCTAATGATAGCGCCGCTCTGACGGCTGCTATCGTGACTTCTCCTCATGGTCCTACAAGAATTTCACTGTGTATAACTATGCATGTGATGAATAAACTTGACCTTTTGACCTTTAACCCACTGCGATGCTCAGTAAATACAAACCGGATTCCAAAAAAGTTGGGACACTAAACAATTTGTGAATAAAAACTGAATGCAATGATGTGGAGATGGCAAATATCAATATATTATTTGTAATACAACATAGATGACAGATCAAAAGTTTAATCTTTTATTGAGCAAATGTAACATTTTAAAGGAAAAATATGCTGAATCATAACATCACAGTGTCAACAAATCCCAATAAAGTTAGGACAAGTAGCAATAAGTGGCTGGAAAAGGAAAATTGAGAATAATATGAATAATATGAACAGCAGAAAGACCAATTAGAAATAAGGTCAGTTAGGTCAATTGACAACATGAAATCGGTGCCTCTCAGAAGCCAAGATGGTAAGAGGATCACCAATTCCACCAGCAATACCGGAATGGTGTTACCCAGCGTAAAAGAGCAAAGACTTTTAACTTATCATCAACCGTGCATAACATCATCAAAAGATTCAGAGAATCTGAAACAATCGCTATGCGTAAGGGTCAAGGCCGTAAAACTCTACTGGATGCTCGTGATCTTCACGCCCTTAAACGTCACTGCACCTCAAATAGGAATGCCACTGTCAAGGAAATAACAATGGGCTCAGGAATACTTCCAGAAAGCAGTCATTGAACACAATCCCCCTTGCCATCTGCCGTTGCCAGCTAAAACTCTACAGTGCAAAGAGAAAGCCATTTCAAAGCAAGCTCCACAAGCTCAGACGGTTGCACTGGGACAGGGGTCATTTAAAATGGATGGAGTGTGGCAAAATGGAAGACTGTTCTGTGGTCAGATAAGTCACGATTTGAAGTTCTTTATGGCACACTGGGACGCCATGTCATCTGGACCAGAGAGGACAAGGATAACCCAAGTTGTTATCAACGCTCTGTTCAGAAGCTTGCATCACTGATGGTATGGGATTGCATGAGTGCTTGTGGCATGCGCAGCTTGCATGTCTGGAAAGGCACCATTAATGCAGAGAACTATGTTCAGGTTCTAGAACAACATATGCTCCCATCTAGACATCATCTCTTTCAGGGAAGACCCTGCATTTTTTAACAAGATAATGCCAGACCACATTCTGTAGCAATCACAACATCATGGCTACGTAGTAGAAGGATCCGGGTACTGAAATGGCCAGCCTGCAGTCCAGATCTTTCGCCTAGAGAGAACATTTGGAGCGTCATAAAAAGGAAGGTGCGACAAAGAAGGCCCAAGACAATTGAACAGTTAGAGGCCTATATTAGACATGAATGGGAGAGCATTCCTATTTCTAAACTTGAGAAACTGGTCTCCTCTGTCCCCAGATGTCTTTTGAATGTATTAAGAAGAAGGGATGATGCCACACAGTGGTGAAAATGGCCTTGTCCCAATTTTTTGGGGATTTGTTAACACCAGGAAATTTTGAAACAACATATTTTCCCTTTACGTTGATACATTCTCTCGGTTTGAAACTTTTGATCTGTGATTTGTGTTCTGTTCTGAATAAAATATTGACATTTGCCATCTCCACATCATTGCATTCAGTTTTTAGTCACAATTTGTTTAGCGTCCCAACTTTTTGAAATCCGGTTTATATGTTATGATTGTTTCCTTTTAGAAGTAACATCTATACATTTAAAACAACCCTGCTGTATTGTGCAGGAGCAGGATAGTTGGAGTTGAAATGGTGTATTTCTAAATTGCCCATTCACTTATTTTATCTCTAATGTTAAAACAAAGTTAACTGAATAATTTTTATATTTTATTGTAAAAAAATATATAGAATTTGATACTCAACATAATTTAATGGTTATTAAATTACATTTTCTCAGCATTTTAGTTACAACTTAAATAATATAATTTATACATCAAGATAAAAATAAATTTACTCTCTTTAACAGCATAAGTCAACCAAACATGACAGAACACAAAAAGTGTGCAAAAGACTGCATGCACATTAGCAGAGATTACAGTACTAAACTCATATCAAATGATTCAATCATGCTGTGTGTTACAGATTTGAACCTTTTGCATCTTTCTCTTGTTTTTATTTGTGTTTCAGATGATCTCATATAAATTATAAGAATTCTTAACGTTGATTTACAAACAATGAATAGCACCACATCAGCAAAACATAACATTTATTCTAATTCACTGGAAGCTCTCGTTTATGAAGACCAAATAAGCAAATTAACCAGTATGAATATTAAAAGCTAATTAAAAATATACATTACAGATGATTAGTGCAAATTATAACATGAAATTTATGTGCATGATAACTTTTTTACATATAAAGCAACTTGCTTACAAATATGTCACAGTGCATTTTTTATAAATACTGTGTGTGTGTGTATATATGTGTGTGTGTGTGTGTGTGTGTGTGTGTGTATGTGTGTGTGTGTGTGTGTGTGTGTGTGTGTGTGTGTGTGTGTGTGTGGCATTTCAAATTATTAAAATATTTGAGGATTTAAATGTGATTCGTCTTATGATTTCTTAAAAAATAGATACAAATTCAAAAATTTCATTGTTCTTTAAATTACAATTTGCTATTGCTTGGAAAGTGTTTTCATTACCATATTCTTGCTAAATAATTCTAATTACTAATGATAATTACTGCACATGTATTTATGTATTATATGACCATTAAACACCAGATAAAACTTTCCCTTGCTCTTACAACTCTTTGCACATAGATTCCACAAAATTGGCAACCAATTTTTTTTGAGATTCTGGCCAATGCTGAAATGGTTGCATCATAAAGTTGGACACAGATTAATTGACTATGAATGCAACAAAACAATAAAATTTTGGTCGTGATTCTGTAATGGGCGGCACAGTGGCTTAGTGGTTAGCACGTTCGCCTCTCAGCGCTAGGGATTCCCGGTTCGAATCCCCATCTGGGTGGAGTTTCCATGTTCTCCCCGTATCTGCGTGGGTTTCCTCTGGGTTCTTTGGTTTCCTCCCACAGTCCAAAAACAAGGATCAAGTCAATTGAGTTCTCCAAATTACCCCATGTAGAGTGTGTATGTGTGAGTGAGTGTGTGACCAGCGATAGATTGGCGCCCTGTCCTGGGTCTATCTGCCCAGCGCCCGAAACGTTCTCTACTGGATGGGCATGGGGAACCCCCCCGGCGACCCTAATATAGGATAAAGCGGAAGAAAATGGATGGATGGGTGATTCTGTAACTAGTCTAAAACATCAACCGATTGTGACATGGTGAATTATCACACCGAAGTTCGCTATTAGAAAATGGTATATTGTGGTCACACCAAACCATCCATCCAGGAGGTCCCCATGCCTATCTAGGGGAGAACATTTCAGGCACCGGGCAGATACACCCAGGACAGAGCATTATCTATGATGTGCACATTCACTCACAAAACACACACTCTATATGGGGCAATTTGGAACATTCAATTTACCTTGATCCATGTTTTTGAACTGTGGGAGGAAACCGGAGGAAACCCAGGGGGGGACAGTGAGAACATGGAAGCTCCACCTAGATTTGGATTCGACCTGGGAAACCCTAATGCTGAGAGGTGATCATGCTAACCACTAAGCCACTGTGCCGACCTCACGCCAAACCAGACTAAATAATTTCTCCTAATTTAGTTCGTCTAAGTTTGTTGACCTAGTCTTGCTGGTTTTATTTTTTTAGCCCATTATCCTCAAGGTTTAATGTGCATTTTAGGAATTAAAAACGCGGTGGGGTGGGTTCCCAATGTCCATCCAGGGGAGAATGTTCCTGCACTGGTCAGATATACCCAGGACACCAATAATATAATATATAATTTAGAGCATTCAATTTACCTTGAGTTCATGTTTTTGGATGGTGGGAAATAACCAAAAAACCTGGAGAATACCCACGTGTACACGGGAGAATATAGAAACTCTATCCTGAATCCCCAGTGCTGAGAGGAGAACGTGCTATCCTCTGTGGTGCCCAATTTCTCAGTTGACTTTTCTGTAATTAACAGGACAATTCAATATAACGAACCGCTGATTACTCTTAAGTTCTATGTTTACTGTATCTTTCTGAGTACACTCAGAGAAAAGATTAGCAGTTTTAAAATTTTCTCCAACAGCTCTTAAGATGCCAACACAGTCTGTGGTCAAAATCACAGTCACATTTTTACCTTATTTTGGTAGATGATGTAACATTAACAAGCTGATGGCATGTATCTGAGTGATAGTATGAATTGCAGTGCTGACACAATTGGCTAATAAGATAAATGCATGGATTACTACGAGTTATGTACAGTGCCTTGCAAAAGTATTCACCCCCTTGGATTTTTCCCTATTTTACTACATTACAACCTGTATGTATTTTTTTAAATCTGAATTGAATGTGATGCATCTGCACAAAATAGTCTACGTTTTAGAAGTGAAATGAATAAAATATATATGTATATAAAGAATTTGAAAATAAAAAACTAAAAAATTGGCATGTGCATATGTATTCACCCCCTTTGTTATGAAGCCCCTAAAAAGTTCTGGTGCAACCAATTACCTTCAGAAGTCACATGCTTAGTGAAATGAAGGCCACCTGTGTGCAATCTAAGTGTCACATGATCTGTCAGTATATACACACCTTTCCAGAAAGGCCCCAGAGGCTGCACCATTAAGCTAATCAAACAACGCCATGAAGACCGAGGAGCTCTCCAAGCAAGTGAGGGATAAAGTTGTAGAGAAGTATAAGTCAGGGTTGGGTTATAAAAAAATATCCAAATCTCTGATGATCCCCCGGATCACCATTAAATCCATCATCATCAAATGGAAAGAACATGGTACCACAAAAAACCTGCCAAGAGAGGGCCGCCCACCAAAACTTTCAGCCCGGTCAAGGAGGGCATTAATCAGAGAGGCAGCACAGAGACCAAAGGTAACCCTGAAGGAGCTGCAGAGTTCCCAAGCAGAGACTGGAGTATCCGTCCATATAACCACAATAAGCCGTATACTCCATAGAGCTGGGCTTTATGGAAGAGTGGCCAGAAAAAAATCTTTACTTACATGAAAAAATAGGAAGGCTCGTTTCGAGTTTGCAAAAAGGCATGTGGGAGACTCCCAAACTGTATGGAGGAAGGTAATGTGGTCAGATGAGACCAAAATGGAACTTTTTGGCCACCAAGGAAAACGCTATGTCTGGCGCAAACCCAACACATCTCATCACCCCAAGAACACCATCCCTACAGTGAAACATGGTGGTGGAAGCATCATGCTGTGGGGATGTTTCTCAGCAGCAGGGACTGGAAAACTGGTCTGAGTCAAGGGGAAGATGGATGGTGCTAAATGCAGAGATATTCTTGAGCAAAACCTGTTTACGTCTGTCAGTGATCTGAGACAAGGGTGGAGATTTACCTTCCAACAGGACAATGACCCAAAGCATACTGCTAAAGCAACACTTGAGTGGTTTAAGAGGAAACGTGTAAACATATTGGAATGGCCTAGTCAAAGCCCAGACCTTATTCCAATTGAGAATCTGTGGTCAGACTTGAAGATTGCTGTTTACCAACGGAAACCATCTAACTTGAAGGAGCTGGAGCAGTTTTGCCATGAGGAATGGGCAAAAATTCCAGTGGCAAGATGTGACAAGCTCATAGAGACTTATCCAAAGCGACTTGCAGCTGTAATTGCTGCAAAAGGTGGCTCTACAAAGTACTGACTTACGGGGGTGAATAGTTATGCATACTGATGTTTTCAGTTATTTTGTCCTATTTGTTGTTTGCTTCACAATAACAAAAAAAGTTAAATGTTGAATGTTGTAGGCTTGGTCTGTAAATTAAATGATGCAGACCCTCAAATATTCCCTTTGAATTCCAGGTTGTGAGGTAACAAAATGTGAAAAATGTAAAGGGGGTGAATACTTTTGCAAGGCACTGTATTTGTTTCTCTTGAGAGGCTCAGTGTATGTTGGTTTCTCACAAGTGCTGTGAACAAAAAATTTGTAAAGGACACTCTCTACTGATCATGCATTCTTTCACAATCTTTCGCATTTCGCAATCTTTCCTATTCGAAGTAGTTTTTTTTCGTAGCTCTCTGAGGAGGCTTTCTACAAGATTTTCCACTTCTCTCACTCCCCTCGTATCGGCAAACTTGCTTATTATCCACAAATGGAAATTCTCTCCTCTTACACTTTTATCAAACACTCTCTCATTCAAATTCCATGCACTGACAATCACTGAACTGGTTAAATGTCATTTTCTTGTCATCTATCGCCCCCCAGTTCAACTAGATAACTTTGTCGAGGAATTCGATATGTTATTATCATCTCTCCCAGATGATGGTTGTCCTCTTGTCATCCTTGGCGATTTCAACATTCACTTAGACGAGTTTCTTGATCTCATTTCCAGCCTGGACCTCCATCTTCTCCGCACCTCAGCTACCCACCAGGCTGGCAACCAGCTCAACCTCACCATGACGCGCTTATGTTTCTCTTCGGACATACACTACACTACACTTCATGAATCAGATCACTTCTTCATACAGTTCTCTGTCTCTCGTCCACCACCTCCCGTGATCATCAGTAAAACATCTCCGGTACGTCACAATCTTAGCGCTCTCTCTAACACACTCTTTGCTGACTTGGTACAGATGCCCTTCCTAACATCAGTAACTTCTTAACCCTTGACACTAAAACTGCATCAAGCACATTCTGCTCCACCTTGGCTTCATGTCTTGACCAGGTCTGTCCAAAATCCACCAGGAAAACACACAGTTCTCCGTCCAGTCCCTGGCTCACGGAGACGTTTCGGAAGCAATGTTCTCTTCATTCAGCCGAAAGAAAATGGCGTAAGTCTGGTCTGTCTTCAGATTTAGAACCATACCAGTCCTCACTTGCCACTTTCTCGAAGGATGTAACTGCTGCTAAATCCTTGTTCCTCCAGTCCAAGGTAACATGCATCCCAGATGCCCGCACGTTATTCAGTACCTTCAACTCACTACTAACTCCTCCCTCTCCCCCTCCTAACACTTCTCTGTCAGCTGATGTCTTTGCAACCTTTTTTACAGAAAAGATGGAGGGCATCAGCAAACTCTTTCTTACTCACCATTTCCACAACACTACATCTCACACATCCAGCCATCCAACCCTCTCCTCCTTCTCCCCTGTCACAGAATCTGACATCTGCAAATCTTCTTGCCAGTAACCCAACTACTTGCCCCCTTGATTCCATCCCATCCCACCTTCTTCAATCCATCGCCTCCTCCATCACACTAGCACTTACACACATCATTAACTCCTTTCGCACGTCTGGTACTTTTCCAAATTGTTTCAAACAGGCCATAGTCAAACCCCTACTCAAAAAAACCTACGCTCAAACCAAATTTCGTCGAGAGCTACAGACCTGTTTCTCTTTTACCTTTTCTGTCTAAAACACTTGAATGGGTGGTTTCCACACAGGTCTCCAAATTTCTTAATCAGAATAATCTCCTTGATCCCAATCAGTCCGGTTTTAGATGTGGTCACTCCACGGAGACAGCATTGCTCTCTGTGATTGACTCACTTAAATCTGCCAAAGCCAAATCTCAATCCTCTGTCCTCATTCTGCTAGACCTTTCTGCAGCTTTTGATAAAGTAAATCATCAGATTCTACTGTCCACTCTATCTGAATTAGGCTTTTCTGATACGACACTTGAATGGTTTTGATCCTACCTCACAGGAAGGACCTTCAAAGTGTCATGGAATGAGGAGATCTCTAACTCTCACCAAGTACGCACTGGTGTGCCTCAGGGCTCTGTACTTGGTCCTCTCCTCTTCTCACTAAATTAGATTCAAAACTCTGCAGCTTGTGTTTAACCAGCCCAAGCGAACTCATGTCACTCCACTACTCATTTCCCTCCATTGGCTCCCTGTAGCTGCTCGCATTCAGTACAAGTCACTCAGTACAAGACTCTGGCCTACAGAACCATTTCTGGATCTTCCCCTTCCTACCTTCACTCTATCTTTTCAAAATACATTCCGACTCGTTCACTTCGCTCCAGTGATGATTGTTGCCTGGCGACTCCACCTCACCCAGGAGCTAATTCTCACTCCGTGGCGTTCACCACTGCAAAATGGTGGAACGATCTTCCCAACTATGTCCGTAAGGCAGAATCACTAAGCAGTTTTAAGTAACTACTGCAGATGCATCTCTTTAACAAATACTTGTTGTAGGAAAAAAAAGGGGGGGCAGCATCAGGTGGTGATCAGGTTTGATGAATTTACAGTATAGTTGGTTCTCTCCATAACTTCTGACTTGTAATGTTCTCATTTGTAAGTCGCTTTGGATAAAAGCGTCTGCTAAATGACTAAATGTAAATGTACAAGATTTTTGCAGTGTATCTGTAAGAATTTTAGTCCGTTTATCCAGAAGGATATGTGAGGTCATAGACACCAATAAAATGTGTTGATATTGCAATTTGTTTATCAAAAAGTAGAAGCAGTATGTCAGTGCAGTGACATTTAGTTTTGAGAGTTCATCGTGATTATGGTTTTGGGCTATTAATCTGAAGCCTGTAGGTTTAATTCCCAGGTCCACTGAAATTACCAGTGTTGGTCCTTGAGCAGAGCCCTTAACCCCCACTTCTCCAGGGTGCTGTATCAACTCTGTGTTCTGATCCAAACCAAGTTGGTATTATTTGAGAGTCTCTTTGAAATTGTCTGCAAAATGGCAAAATCTAAAACGCAAATGTAATTCAGTTAGCTGTTATCCGCAAAGTACAAAGTAATTACTTAAAAAAATGGCACATATGTAATATGTTTAAATAGGTCTTTGATACATAAAACTTCATACTTAATTTTATGCAAACATTGCCATTAAAGTAGTAAATACATGAAGTATATTTACCAGCAAAATACATTTAATGCCTGTTAACATGTGGCTCATTATAAATGTAACTGGAACAATGATATCACACTAAAGATGTTAATAATTATTTGTTCATGCCTATATACTGTATGCAAAGAGAAACTGTGTTGTAATTATATATCAACATAAAAACTGTCTTTACTATCTGTATGCTATTGTGTTTTGTTTCTCTTTCACGTTCGCTGTGTGATAAGTGGATGAAGCAGCTTTGGTTTGGTTTCCAAATGACGTTGTGGTGCGCGTTTGTGAATTTCTGCTTGTCCTGCCAATCAGTCGGTGAGGAGAGGGACTGTCAGTCCTGTGCATAGTACTTAAACTACGGGATGTTGTAAAGATGCCACGCAATGGCATTCGAGGGCTTCCAGAACGAGTGGCAACTGATTTGGACCTTGTTACTGTGCCTGATTGTTGCGTTTTTAGTCTGAAAGGAAAATACATATAATTAGATTTTATATATATTTAATACAAGAGACAGAATAGTATATCACTTTTCTTATGTTGTCATTAAATACATATAAACAAATAGATGGATGATAATTGTAGGTTTTATAAAAAGAGAACTTACCCATAGCTCGCATTCTGTGTTTTGCTTTCTGTTTTTACTATAGGTTTTTTTGGTAAACTCAAAGTAGATGGTCCTGCACCCAAAAGCTGAATTAAAGGTTTCCTTATAGGTGTAGCAGGTCGAGGGATCCGGCTGTGCCATCCAGACCCTTGACCTCTTACTTCCTTTTTGACCTTGAGAAATAAATCATCTGATTGGTACATTTCCTCCTCTGAAGCAGTGGTGGAGGGAGTCTCTGAGGTTCTCCTGGGTTCATCTACAGATGATAAAGATGAAGATGTTCGTGAGTTCAGTCTCGATGAGCGAATATTTTTCTGCCTTTCCAAAACCAATCGAGCCAAGTGTTGTGTTGTGTGTTGTGTAGTCCTTTTCCAAGTTGGTTCATGGCTTGTGCTCGACCCTTCCAAACAAGCACTGTCTTCAGGAACTAAGACAGGAATCCGACTTTTACCTCTTAAATGGGAGGGTAGAGCAGGTTTTCTAAATTTATGTACAGAATTATCATTTATCATGTCTTTCTTGGACCCTTCTTTAGCCCTTTTAGGTAATTCTGCCTTGAATTGTGTTTCTTTCGCATTCTTTTTAACACAACTTGGGACTGGCATTGATGCTTCGATTGCAATTCCATGTTTTTCCTTTGTGGGAATGCAAGATAAGATTCCAGAGGGGGCATTCTCTGCGTTCAAAAGCATGATGGTTTTGTTTATATTGGAGTTGGAAATGTCAAGGTTATCCTCCTGACTTGCCAGGCCTCCAGAACACATAATGTTTAAGTGTGTGGTCTCAGCAATTTGGATAAATGTTTGCTCCACTTTGGTAAATGGAGGAGATGCAACAGAAACATTTGGCACTGGTACTAAAGATAAAGGGTTATATTTTTGTTTGACTAACCTAGAGATACCAATATCTTCAGCATAGTTTTTGCTCTGCGAATACTCTTGTTCTTTTTTATATTTCTCCATGTTGGTGAAAAGTGGTACAGAAGAATCAGTTACAACAGCTTGTTTACACTGTTGTTTTACCCCTGTAATCAAATCATTAGCTTCATTTTGAATAATTAAAGATTTTGGTTTTTGGCTATTTTCTTCCTTGGTCAGAGCAGGGAGGAAAGAAGGAACAGGTGTAAATGATGTGTTACACTTTTGCTTGACTAAGACGGACATCCCAACATCATTATCTTTACTTTGAGTACTGCAATGTTCTTGTTCAAATTGATTTCTCTTCACACTGGCCTGAAGGGGAGAAGCCACAGAATCTGTTGAGGTTGATTGGTTATACTCTTGTTGTTGGGGGATTAAAGTACCACATTCTGTATAAGATGGTATTTTTATGATATCTTTTTCTGTTTTGTTGTTTTCCTGGAGATCCACAGCAGATTTTTCACTGAAAAGAAGCTCCTTGCTAGCTCTGTCAGCCATATCCCCAGAATTAGGGGACTTTCTGACATCAGCAGGTGAGAAAAGAACAAGGGTTTTGGAGATGTCCTCTTGATCCGGATCGACCTCAGCCACAGAGCCTGGGTCTCTTGATCCCTTTTGTGGGTCTTCAGCTAGTAAGGTGGAAGGTGGTCCTTCTTGACTTTGTTCCATGCTGTCTGACTCACTCTTTGTCACATCATCGTCCCGGGGTCCATCATTTTGTGTGTCAGGGGGTGTGGCCATAAAACCTCTGCGCTGATGAAGGCTTCCTGTTAGCATGACTGTAAGAAAATCAGCTCTTTTAGCCTGAAGCTTTGGAAGGATATGAAACATCTCCTTTTCAGAAAATGCTGCTTTAGTCCGATAATCTGTAGGTGACAGGAGAGTCTCGCTCATGACTAAAGCCTAGAAAACAAAAATTTTGTAATTATTATTATAATGTATGTAGCCTAATTTTTATAAGCATTAATAATGATGTCAATGAAAAAATATTTAAATAAAGAATACATATATACATTCAAATGTCAAATTTGTTTAAATAAGTTTATATAATACCCAACACTACAATGGTTATTGTATATTGTACATGCTTTGTTTACATCAACACACTTGTATATATGTGTGTATGTACATAGGTATACATGTGTGTAGGGCCATAAGTTAGGTAAGATATGTATAAAATACAGATTAATGCATATTTTATGACTTATTTAGCTCAAATACATTTTATACTTCACTTATTTAATAGAAGTTACATGCACACCTCAGTAACTCACAAAAGTTTACTTTGCACTCAATTTGTATTGCACTCACTATATTTTGCAGGCTTTCTGTATTTACACAATGCTGCTATTTGTACCTCTGCTAGATGGTAACTGCATTTTGTTGCCTCGTACTGAGCAGTGATTTGGAAGCTGAATATATACTTTTTGTTTGTTGTGTAAACATACATTATATATATATATATATATATATATATATATATATATATATATATATATATATATATATATATAGACACTTTTCTCTCTTTGTCATTAGGAATCTCAAAATACAGGTTTATTATTCGTCACATACACACCACACACATGCACGACATTATTAAATTAGAGCTTTATACACATGATTGTGCTGGATTAAAAAAAGTTTAAACATGCTTTATTTGTATACAGCATACATCGTATATACAGTAATAATTTAAAAAAAAAGACAATCATTAAGTACACAATATAATACACTCAGCATGAGATGATTACTTCTCTTAGGATTGCGATATCTTTATGACAGCTACAGCAAGTTTAGTAACTAAATTAGGCTAGCACCCAAAGAGGTGTCATCGAAAGTGCCTTAATGAAAAAAAAAACTCAAGTAAATGTTTAAGGAGCTTGGTAATTCTGCCTCAAACTCATTTTAATGAATTAGTTTGTCAGATATTTCAAGGTATAAATAGCAGTGCATACATGAAATTCACTTTAAATACCTCTTATACATTTTGATGAAAACTAGGCTATATCATGTAAGTCTACCACAACTCTCATTTTCCTTAGAGAAAAGCTAGGAGTTTAACATTTGCCCACTTTTTTTAAGTGTAGTATTTATGGTAGAGATGCAGCATTTAGAAATCATCATTCAGTTTTCGAAATTTGAATTGAAAATTTTTACATTTCTTCCCACAGTACAAGATGCCAGTCCATGCACAATACGGGTATATACAACAATTTACAAAATGGACAATTATAAAGGCATTGACATCATGTGCTACTAATAAAAAAATGCATTGGACAGATAAAAACAACTTATATATAATATTTATCTTTAGATTAGAACCAATTTTCATCATTACACATCATATTCTGTACTCTGTGTTTTTTAAATTTTATCAGGGCATTTTAATGTAATTATTACAAAACTAATTGTTAGTAGTATTTAACAATCCTAATTATGTCATTTCCAGGGCTGGTGTTACTTACCTGCCATTATATAATCTAAATAATTTGTTCATGATCAAACAATGCAGTGTCATTCAGATTGCTTTAAAAGATTTTAGAAATCTTTTTTTAGACATCTCTTGTGAATTATTATAAAGTATAAAAATGACTTGGTGATGTTTATAACTAATTAAAATTTAAGTAGAAGTTTTAATTAAGTTTAAGTTTAATTAAGCATGCAGATGAGGAACTAGAACCTACATAATTGATCTGTGGTAACAGTGATGTGGCTCAGAGTATGAAATGTGTGTGTGCAAAATAAGTGCAAGAATTAGCAGCCTTTAAAACCCATAGCAGTCATTCTGACTTTAATGCTTCCAGACACTCAACATTATGTACATGAGCTATAAATAGGCCAGTATTACACCATTATATCACCATAAAACACTTTAAATGTGATTGTAATTTAAACCTTACTTTTTCTTTTTAGATTTACAAATAAGCTTTTAATAATAATAAAAAAAATTAGCAAATTATACACAAGTTGCCTCTCAGAAAAAATGTATAATTGCTTATTATTCCCATCATTCAAATATATGACCAATGATTGCAACATGTTCTCTATGGCAGCACGGACGCCTATAAATAATCATTCCACCTCAGTCATTTTTTATATTTACTGTAATATTTCTTACACAAAAAAGTTAATAATGCCCAGCGATGGATTGGCGCCCTGTCCTGGGTCTATCTGCCCAGCGCCCGAGACGTTCTCCCCTGGATGGGCATGGGGAACCCCACCGCGACCCTAATAGAGGATAAAGCGGAAGATAATGAATGAATGAATGAATGAAAAATTAATAAATAAAATCAAAGTGAGGATGATCACAGGGGTTTCAATTATCACAACAGACACTGATTAAAAGACTAGCAAAGATGCACTGAATTACCCTGCTGAGCAAACAGACAGGTTGAATGCTTTATTTAAATCGTAATCTTAAGAAGGTATCTGATTGGTTTGAAATCCATTTTATGGCACGAGAACAACAACAAAAAAAGTACTTCTCATTTCTCATTTTTCAAATTAGTCTGAGATAATACATTTAATGATTTCTGGGAGATAATTGAGCCAAAATTTTGCAAAAGGTCTGTGCAGTAAAGCGTCGTAAAGCAATATTTAATTTGTTATGTGCATTGTTATTTTCACAAGTGCCTAATATGTTTTCACAATACTGAAGTTCTCATCTGCCCAGTCTTGTTTTTGCATTTATATCACATAGAATATTCTGTGTCAAAGGTTTGCTTTTGCAGACATACTTTACAGATCATAACAACTGCTAATGGAAGCACAAACTGAAACAATTTCAATGCCACTCGTGCCAGACTTGTGAGCCAAACCTCCACATGCACACATCACAACTTGTTAAGTATTGCACTGTATAACTGGAAGCACTTTTATTAAAATTCATTATCTTCTCCTTTTAAAAGATAATTACTCAATAAATATAGACCTGAATCAGGTAGGGAAGCCCTGTTATCTGTCTCTCTCTTCTCCTTTTCCAGTCCCTGCTTATCCCAAAGGCTGTTTGGTTTTATCTACTAGACAGTCATATAGAAATAAAAATATATAACTTGAGTACAAAATAAAAATAACTAAAGCAGCGATTTTAATTTGACTTGTTTTTGTTGTTTTTTTTCCCAATTGCAAACATTTTTTTGTCTTAACATATGATTACTTTTTAAAAATCTTATATTTTGTTGTTGCACCACTAGGCCAAAATGTCAGTGTCTTAAGTCGTTTTTGAGTTTTATGATATTTAAGTATTGAGAATTTTGAGTTGGATGATATTTAAGGTCTTTATTATGAAGTTCTTTTATTTCATTACCTGGTCAAGTTTGGACTCAGATGTTTACGTAAAATTAAAGTCATGGAGTTCCTAAAATACTAAATGATTAGTATATCATTTATATATATATATTATATATATTAGTATAGTATATGACTTTTTATAATGCATGTCTTTGACTCAAGCTGCCCAAAATTTAATGCCAAGTTTAAGAGAAATAAAGGTTGTGAAATTTAGATTAATAAACTGAATTAATAATTGTTCTTGACCAAGCTGTCCACAACAGACAAGAGCCTTTATTTTGTTCAGTCCTAAAAAACAAAATCCTACTTTAAATTAACTATGTATCATGGTTTAAATTAAGCTGCTACCACAGTAAGCAGAAAATGTCGCAAGAGACACTTAAAAAGTTTAGGAGACCATACAAAAAAGAAAATGGACCGCAAAAATAGCTGCAAAGAGAAAAAAAAACAGTGCACTATGAGGCTAAAATGCACCTTGTTTCTGACACAGTGAGTGAAATGTCATTGGATCCTTTGCCATTTCATGTTTTAAAGCAATTCAAGTCTTAATCACTGCTTACAGCTTTATTGCACCCAACTACATCATCATTCCCCAAACACTATTATGGCTCTGACTCGCTGGTTCTTTATAAAGTGCGTGTGTAAAAGTACAGTACTGAAAAAAAACTCAACACATAAAAAGTGCCCGGTACCTGACAAAATAACAGTCACATGACCTTAAATATATACACAAAGAGCCAACTTTTGACATGTTCACATCATTCGATTTAGTCACATTCTGTAGTCTGGTCTAAACCACTGTACATGAAAAATTTATCGTAAACTAAGAAACAGTTTGCCACTGCATGATGGCCAACGAGATGTTCAGACAATTTAGTTCATTTAAACAAATGTATAAAACAAAGGTCAATCTACACTGTCACATTGCTATTCACTTTTATGACTCTTTGGGAATAGACTCCTCATTCATACATTTTACTTGCATATTACCCTTTGTTTTGGCCTAGCACCTTTAGCCACATCTGTAGTAAAGGTTATGCCGTGCCAAAGTAAGCATGCAATGGAGAAATAAAATGCAGCAGTTATAATTTAGCGTGCTTCAACTGATCAGTCATATCAGTTAGCAAAGTGATTTTTTTATCTTTCTAAGATCCTCATCCATTTAATATCACTTAGTAATATTAGTAATATATCTTAGAATCCCTTTAAATATTCAGTGGTATCACTTACATATATTCAATGTTGGAAATTATACACATTTAAAGGTTACTAAAAACAGGGAGCATATACCTTTAAATGTGGAAACTAAGCAGGCTTACAAACATCTGCAGTTTTTAGTTAAAATGCAGAAGGCAGAGGAAACATTACAAGTGGTGTTTTTATAAAACGGGGAAAAATACATTTGCATAAAATGTTCACTCCAATCTATCTCTTTCTGTTTTTACACCCAAGAACATGCAAAACCACATTATTAATCAAGCTGATTCTGATGCTTTTAGAGGAGACAGATTTTTCTATGACTTTGTAACAAAACAAGGCCGCAGTTCAACAGCTGAGGTTAAGTAATAGTAAAATTCATTCTGTAAGCAAATGATGAATAAAACCACACAGTTAATTTACAGGGCAGGTTTCTTTCCAAGCACACACAACCCCATGGGTTTATTGCATCAGAAACCACAAGTGGTGAGTCGGAACAAGGGACACGTACATGCTCAGCTGTTTTTGTTCATCAGTTTGGCAAGGATGTGCTGAATGTGTGCGCGTGGACTGAGGACAGAGTGCCGCTGTGAGCGGAGCATGGTGGATTGTGGCCGGATTGTTCCAATAGGGTGGCGGAACCTCTGGTGGGCATGAGCTGGGCTGCTCTCGGCTGAACGGCTGCGTTGGATTAAAGATGAGTTTGGGTACTCCTCAGCCTCCAAAGCGGAGGACGAGAAATAGGAAGCAAAACGGCGCAGCTGATTTGGCCGAGGAGAAGGAGGTCTGTCATTATCGACCTAAAAAAAGAGGAGAGCAAGACCGAGATATTAAAATATGATAACTTTAAAATTAAGATATTAATTCAAAATGTGCTGTTAATCATTTACTTATGATAAAATAATAAAATATATCTCTCTCAGATTTCTAGCAGAGTGGAACCTGCATATATATGATCTGCTGTTGGACTAGGTTGAGTTTGTTCATTCAGAGTGCACTGCTCGAAAAGATCATTTGTCTATCTGCCATTCGAAAAATCTTTAAGCTTTCCTTTAAATATAAAGCAGTCACATTATTTACTGGTTTAATGTCCTCTCAATTTAAAATATGGATAGTTCGCCTATTCATATTCTGAATAAAAATACTTTTGCACTTGTTACAAATCACCTCTCCTTTGGGCTGAGTTTCGGAACTACTATAATGTAAACAAGTGTAGTATACATATTAAGGAGCCAAATAAGTAATATTACTGTGCTTTCATAGTGAAGTACTAGGCTTTACTGCTTTAATCAATGCCTATATGACAAATCTTTTTTATATTACTGGCCAGCAAATTAATAATAAATAATTCTAACAAAATACACTAACAAAATGTAATATTATAGGCTGCTTGTTACTACACTAACAGAACAGAAGTTTAACCAAATATCTATTTGCATTAACTACATTTACTGTACATTAATGAACATTAATAAACATTAGTAATTTTAGTTGCATTGAATTCATTGTATTATAAATGATGGTCTAAATGCACAATACATTTGTCATTGTGTATGTTGATGTTTCTGGTTGACTGAAAATGTGAAGCTGTCTGTATGAAAGTAAACATTTCTTCATAGTTTATCTGTGCGTGTGTGCGTAGTTTACCAGAATTATCAACTTAACTAGTGTCACTTAGGTAAATAAATAAACAAGCAGGGAACAGAAAATGTGAGTTTCATTTAAAAAACAAAACTAATATCAGCACATGCCTTGTTATGAGAAGTCCTACTAAACACATGCAGTAAGGAATGACAAACATTTATAACAGAGGAATAGGATCTCTGTTCTCCAGCAGAGGTAAATTGTATTTTTAGAGATTTTTTTCACAAACCTGCCTGTTTTCGATAAACTTTCCACATCAAGGACCATAACAGTACACATACGAGACGATGACTCAGCAAAATATTTAGGAAATTTTAGTGCATCCTAATCTTGTCTGAAAACCATCACAGCAACAATACATTGACAGACACACACATAATGATGGGCCAACGCAGGGAAACAACATCAACGGAAATAAACAGGTTTGGCAATAGTGAGGTGAGATGATACAGAAAGAAAGGGACTATCCTAAACTGTGCTTACCCCAAACACCTCTTTTCTCCTCTTGTGCCGGTCCATGCCTTTGCTTTTCTCCTCAGGGCAAATAACGTCATACGTTTGAGCATTCTAAGGACGCGGTTACGCAAGAGAGAAAAGAGACTGCTGAGGGGAAAAATGTAAATAATGCGAGGACTGTGGACCCTTAAAAAGAATAAGTTGGACTTTTGGTTGGAAAAGGTTTTATGCTACAACTAGTTGAACTATTTGTTCATAGTATAAAACCTGGAGATGTCAAATCTGAGAATGAAATGTCTGATACAGTATACAAAATACAGCAAACCTGTGCTTAAATTATTTTATTTAATTATTAGAAGTGTTTGTAAGGCACAAGGAACTTTTTGTACTTATGCTATCAAAAAAAAAAAAAAAATATATATATATATATATATATATATATATATATATATATAAACAACCCTATTTCCAAAAAACAAGCAAACTCAACTTAACCAAAGTACAAACAAAGAATTTTCAATGTTTTTAAAATAAATATGTTTATGGTATTGCATTATAAAGTATTCCACAATATTCATAATAGTTAAGAAGCTCCTATTTGGTAAAAAAGGACCACCCAGAAAAGCAGAGAAAAAATAACTGACTAAAAATTTAAAAATGAGGTTTGAGCCTCATAGAAAGCTATGCTGCTGTCATGATATTTAGGTTGGCCACATGCTTGGGGCATTATTGTCATTTAATATAGGCTGCTGTTGCACCATTAACCTGAATTTGTACAGTATTTGTCAGTTTTAAATTCCATAGACCTATTTTTAGCACCAAGATTAACATAACAATTTAAATACTTGTCATGGTATGGGGGTGTACAATTATCCATAAAATATCATCTTTTTTCATGTTTTATATGTTTAAAGGTACATATATTAGAATTTCATTAATACATGCAGCCATCAAAGTAATGTAATTTTTGAGGAAGTTTATGGCTTTTTCACATGGTCGATGACAGGACTATCTCATAAGTTCATTGGACTTGGGTTTTAAACCTCCAACCTTCAGAATAACACCCCAGCACGGTAACTTCTTAGCTACCACTCCTTGAGCGATCACTACAACCGCTGAACTTCTTTACTTATCAACAAATTAATATATTCTTTTCTAAAGAGATTGAAGGTTAAAGTAAAGGTAACAGTAG
The DNA here is from genome assembly GCA_019802435.1 of Corydoras maculifer. Classification (NCBI taxonomy): domain Eukaryota; kingdom Metazoa; phylum Chordata; class Actinopteri; order Siluriformes; family Callichthyidae; genus Corydoras; species Corydoras maculifer. The sequence goes on from JAFMOD010001508.1 coordinate 276,281, forward strand.
AAAACATGTCACTGTTCCATTATTCTATATTTTTATAGCATGCAAGAATTTTATCCTAAATGTGTTTATTGCTTAAAAATATTATTAATTAACCTTAGTAAAAACATTGGAAATGTTTCCTTTGTACTTTTCCTTTCTATAAATTATGCAAAATTACTCTAATAAAGCATTGTTGGAAATAGGTTTGTGTAAGAGGTTAGTGTAAACCAAACAATTCTATGCATTTTTGGAAACACAAGAAAATATTAAGCAATATGAATCAATACTGCACAAAGTGTTTAAGCATTTTTGTCTTGGCAAGTTGTATAATTATTATTAATAATAAAAGCTAGGTCTTCATCACATAAACTCATTCTTATAACTGGAATAGAAGTCTTCAAAAAAAAAAGAATGGAATCAAACACCAAGTCATTAAAACACTTAATCTATTTAGAAACTATTAAGATACAGATGGAAATAAAATGCCACCAGCTAGAGAAAGACTGAGACTGACAGAAAAAAAGAGAGAATGCAAGAGAAACAGGGAGAGAGGAAGAGAGAAAGCATACACAGCATAAAGATGCTGCAAAAGTGCTCCACAATTTGCAGTGTAGAACTGCATACCTTTTAAAACATTATTACTATACATAATGTGACCAGAATGCAGTTGGATATGTGTCAATTGTCAGTTATGCAATTATATTAAGTATCTGCATTTTAAAAACTGCATCTGTGATTTATTCTATAGTGCAGTTTGGGTGAAAAGTGTTTGTACCAAGGTACAGAATATCATGGATTAATTGATTAATTTCCATTATTTTTTTTAAAAAGGTTAAACTTTCATAGATTATATATTTAGGGCCCACAATTTAAATGATTTCAAGTATTTATTTGGTTATTTTTACATAATTTGGGCCTCCAGTTCACACAAAAATAGGAATTTTGAATTTCAAACATATTTAAATACTGTGGCGAAATCAGCCCATATTTGGCAGGTTATGAATGTTTTAAACAGAATGTGACACACTATATACTAAACAGGAGAGGTGAGAAACATAATCCAAACTGCTTTAGGTCCAGCGTGAAATATCCACATTCAGTCATGATTTGGTGCAGTGTGCGGTGCAGGTGTTGGTCAACTCTGCTTTTTTAAATCCAATGTCAATGCAACAGTCTACCAGAATATTTTAGAGGACATCATAATTCCTTCTGCTAAGGATCTGCATCAAGATGCAAATTACATCTTCCAGCAGGACCTGGTCCCTGCCCGAATCGCCAGAAGCATTAAAACCTGGTTGGATGCCTATGCCATCACAGTTGGTCTTTGTGTGAATCACAGTGGAAGTATATTAAAGAATCAAAGAAGAGTAGGTGTATTAAACAACACTATTAAAGCTTGCTACACAATCAACTAATCCATCCATCCATCCATTATCTTCCACTTTGTCCTCTACTATGGTCGTGGTGGCGCTCCCCATGCCCATCCAAGGGAGAACGATTCGGGCGCCAAGCAGATACACCCAGGATAGGGCACCAATCTATCTGAGCACACTCACTCACTCAAACACAATGTATGTGGGGCAATTTGGAGAATTCAATTGACATTGATCCATGTTTTTGGACTGTGGGATGAAACCGGAGAACCCGGAGGAAGAACGGGGAGAACATGGAAACTCCACCTAGATTGGGATTCGAACCGGCCAGTCAACTTGTCAGATTTAAAACCCAATGAGAATCTATGGGGTATTTTTTGTTGTTGTGCCCCTCATTTTTCTCACATATACTGTTTTGTAGATAATTAATGTGTTACACTTACTGTTTAAAACATTCATGCCCTGCAAAATTTGGGCTAATTGCTCCACACTATTCTAATTTTTATATTCTTGTTTTCTTGGGTTTTATGAGCTGGAAGCCCAAATTATATAAAAATAAACAAATAAATACAATTAATTACAATTAATTAATTACAATTAATTATTAATACAATTAATAATAATAATTATTATTATTACTACTACTACTACTACTACTACTACTACTACTAATAATAATAAACCATTAGGGTCACAAATTTGAGGTGTTAATGTGCAAATGGTGCCACTAAAAAACACTAAAAACCTAATATAAGCAGCTAAATGAGACAGCTATTGATTATTTTCCATTAAAATGAAACAATTACACAAACACCTGCAACTGGATCAATAGGGCAATTTAAAGCAACGGCCTTGAAGATTCTTGTACAATATTTTTGGAATTTGCAATTAGAATCTATGTGTCTTGTTCTTCTTGAACAAGACTTAAAGCACATAGCAAGTGACTAAAACTACATCACCAACAGAACCATATAGTTAAAAACTAACCAAGCCCTAAATAAACATTAGGGCTAAAAAAGAACACACAAATAAGCATGGTATGGTGTAAACTAAGCAAGAAAGCAAGTCAACTGTCTTTACAAGTAATGACCACAACAGTTCAAGGAACTAGAACATGCAAAATGAGGCCATCCACTTCTTTTTATAACTGAAAACTATGGTCCAACAATAAAATGTTTAAATTTTTAGTGTTACTGTTAGGTTACAGATTTAAATTCTTTCTCATTTGTCTACATAAACTTAAGACAACACAATTCACAAATCATCAAAAATATGTTAGACAGAATGGTTTAATTAATTAAATATACAGTTTCAAATTCTAGCCTTATTATGTTGTCATCTTTAGTTGCTGCAGTTGTCATTTCTCAAGTTTGTTGTTAACACATTATTTAACTGATTCAGTTTCCCCTTCAGTTAATGTTCCACGTGACACACACATTCACTAAATCAGCATGCATGCACAGCACTGATAGTACGCTACCCTGAAAGCCTTTTTATTTAGGCCTTTGCCTCATGTACTATTAGCAATATGCTGCAAACATGCCAATAGTAAATATGTGCTCTTGAAATGGGAACTACAGGACTAATTCTAAATATAGTTTAAAATCAGCAGCAGAGTTTAGATGTAAAAGCAGCCTACTGATTTTGGCATTGGACATTATATCTATATTTTTATTTTTCACAAATTTTTATCTGTGGACTCCCTGCAGAATCCATGTGCTTCTGTTTACTTGTTTACATTCCCTTGTTTTTTGTATTGTTACCCAATTTCTCATATATATATATATATATATATATATATATATATATATATATATATATATATATATATATATATATATATATATATATATATATATATATATATATAGGGGCGGCACGGTGGCTTAGTGGTTAGCACATTCGCCTCTCAGCGCTAGGGATTCCCGGTTCGAATCCCCATCTGGGTGGAGTTTCCATGTTCTCCCCGTGTCTGCGTGGAGGGGGGGGGGGGGGGGGGGGGGGGGGGGGGGGGGGGGGGGGGGGGGGGGGGGGGGGGGGGGGGGGGGGGGGGGGGGGGGGGGGGGGGGGGGGGGGGGGGGTTCCTCCCACAGTCCAAAAACATGGATCAAGTTAATTGAATTCTCAAAAATTGCCCAATTTAGAGTGTGTATGTGTGAGTGAGTGTGTGCCCAGCGATGGATTGGCGCCCTGTCCTGGGTCTATCTGCCCAGCGCCCGAGACGTTCTCCCCTGGATGGGCATGGGGAACCCCACCGCGACCCTAATAGAGGATAAGCGGAAGATAATGAATGAATGAATGAATGAATATATATATATATATATATATATATATATATATATATATATATATGTAATGTGCTGCCCTGAACATTATTATTCATTATCTCCCGCTTTATCCTCTATTAGGGTCGCGGTGGGGTTCCCCATGCCCATCCAGGGGAGAACGTCTCGGGCGCTCGGCAGATAGACCCAGGACAGGGCGCCAATCCATCGCTGCTGCACTGAACAATTACACTTTATTCTTTTTCATGTATGATGATGTCTCATGATGTCCCAGTTTATCAATTTTAATTTTATTGCTTGACCTTCAGCTTATACACAACAAACAAACAAGAATAAGATATGTGGTGATCTCGGCCCTCATTATGTGAACTATTACTTATCCTGCCTGTGCCAATGAGCTATAACGAACCCAATCAAAACATAACAGCACAATGCCAGAAAGATAACATCACAACAACATTGTGTTCATATTTTGACATGGCTTACATGGGTAAGCAAAACTGACACATAATATTTTCCTCTTTACCTGTCCCAGAGAAAATAAAAATCAAAAAGGAGATCTCATTAGTTTCTTTGAAGTTTCTCCCAGACAACAATGAGATCAAATTGAAAGCCAATTGTGAATTTACTATATCTAAAGTCTCCAACTACTCAAATGTGTCTCCTGAGATAAGGACCTCAGTAATCGCACACATGTCTCCTTTAGAGGTTTAGTAGAGATCTTATTAATGTCTCAAATTGTGCTCAGATTTACTAGAATTAACTTGTCTATTAAAGACAGGTGTCTCAATATTAGCTAAACCATTCCTCACCCAAAGACTAAAAGCTGTTTATGTCCTGATACTGTGAATTATTTATTGCTAACCTTCTAATTCAAGGGTGTGGTAGCTCAGTGGTTGGTGTGATGGGCTGTCAATCAGAAGGTTGAGACATTCAATTCCAAAGGCTAGAGAAGTTACCAATGTTGGCCCTTAACCCTCATCGCTAAAGGTGGATGCTGTATCAGACCTGTACTCTGACCCCAACAATGGACCTGGTAAACTTATAATATGAATTTACATTTTATTTCTGTAAACCAGCGATTCTGCAGAATTATGTCATATACTGTTCCTCCTAAATAATTTTAGGAAAAATATCTGGGACAAAGTTTATCTCCAAATAAGACATCAATGAGAAACAGAAATAAGTTCAACATTTAAGGAATACAAATTTCCTCAGGGGTGAATTTTATTCTAATCAGCAAAGAACTGTTGTGTTGTAAGATTTCAAGCTAAACTGATTAAGCATGCACTTTCTACAGCTAGTAGACAGTGCCACTGGTTTAAGTGAAAGAGAAATCACAATTTACATAAATGATTAGCTTTGTTGTACATTCTTTCTCATTAGCTCTCAGACAATTTAGGTCTATTATTTCCAATGTGGCTCATAATGTGGGACACAAGATCATATAAGAAACCTTAGCTTCTTAGCAGGCTGGACAGAGCGCATTATCATACCTGTCTCTGAGGTGAGGTCGGCTCTGATTCTCTCCGTCTGCCTCGACATGTAGAAGAGCTGTCCATCAACATCGCCTGACCCCGCCCACTTCTTCTGCCAAGTTCTCCCTCAGTCGCTCCTCTTGTATTCACTTTTGGTCGTGTGACTTGTTCCTCTAGAGGGCGAAGCTCCTCTGGCTCATCGTCCGTGGTGCCTGATGTGGTCGGCTCTGCCCCTGGAGGGTGATGATGAAAGTCTCGAAGCTCTGTCTCCTTGTCAATCATGACCCACTCCTTGCTGTCAAAGTCCTCTTCCTCAGCCAGTGGCACGGAGCGAATAAAGGCATTGCTGTGGGCTTCAGAACCATCATTACGACAACGGTCACCACGACACCCATCAATAGACAGCATCTGTGCAGGCTGAGAGGAATACAGGTGACGAGATGGTGAGCCAAGTGCATCCATTCGTGACCTAAAAAACAAAAATATGACACTGAGTTCACACAGTTAAACAAGTCAAACAATGCTTTTGGTATTTGATGCCCCTGAACCACTTTAGGACAAGTATAGTGGAATTACAAGCAGTTTTTATAGGGACTGCAACCAGCTCCGGCTTCTTTAATTTAGTTGCTCTGGTGTAAACCAGGAGTAAGATTGTAGCTACACTCCTACACCTGACTGCCTCCACCCTGTCATCATCTATTGTGATATTTGTTATTTGCTAGTTATGTGGATTTGCCCTAAATATATTTAATCACAACCTACATTCCGAGTGTAAAAATATATAGTAATTTTAAGCTCTTACTAAGGAAAAAGTCCATCACAAATCAAACATGTACACATTCACATCCACGTCACCTTCTTAATTTCCACCTGTTTCTCTTTTCTTCTTTGGCCATGCATGTTCTAACTTGCTCTTAACTTTGCTGCTTCACTTTTGGTGCCTTATAAAGATTTATTAAAAACTTTAGAGTAAATTGCCTGTTGGTGTTTATTTTTTTACATTGGAAACAAGGCCTCTGACATACATACACATTTATGAAGGAATTTTACCCCCAAGGGCAATTAAGTGTCTCTAGTTTACTTCGTATTAAATTTAAAATTTAAATAAAATTTTGACTGGGGAAGTAAGAACCAAGTGACACTCAATAAGGAACCCCAAGTGACTTTCTTTGAGAGAACAGTAATATCGACTGATCAAGTCTTTTTCATTTTTTTTTTTATGAAGCAGGACAACCAATCACTACCAATTTGACTGCTGCAATGCATCTTGCATGATCAAGCCTCTACAGCTAATCCAGGACTCTTAATTTAATTTTTAACCAACCCGAGCATGCCCATGTTACTTTTTTTTAGTATCTATCGCCCGTGTTTAATACTAAGCCCTGATACCAGAAGAAATTTTGTATCTGCTTCCCATTACATAAGGTTTATTTTTTATTTAAACCACAGCTCATTTACTGCACTCTTATACTTAAAACTTACTATGGTTTTAATTCTAACTTCATAACCTTCATCTCTGCAAATAGGTGAATTGATCCTTCTAACTGTGCCTGTAATGCTGCAAACTACGCCAAACACTTACTGTAATATATAATAAATAAGGTAGGTATAAAGTTACACATCTAAATAAAATCATCAAATAATCAGGGTATGCGGCACGGTGGCTTAGTGGTTAGCACATTCGCCTCTCAGCGCTAGGGATTCCTGGTTCGAATTCCCATCTGGGTGGAATTTCCATGTTCTCCCCGTGTCCACGTGGGTTTCTTCCGGGTTCTCCAGTTTCCTCCCACAGTCTAAAAACATGGATTAAGTTAATAGAATTCTCCAAATTGCCCCATATAGAGTGTGTGTGTGTATGTGAGTGAGTGTGTGCCCAGCGATGGATTGGCGCCCTGTCCTGGATCTATATGCCCAGCGCCCAAAACGTTCTCCCCTGGATGGGCATGGGGAACCCCACCGCGACCCTAATAGAGGATAAAGCGGGCAATAATGAATGAATAAATGAAATAATCAGGGTTGATAATTCTTATAATGATACAAATATGATATTATTGACATCATTACATAAATAATGAATTAGGTAATGTGCACTGTTTGTTCAACTGTCCACATTACACATTCATTGATCCAGTACTAAAACAAAAAAGACATTTTATGATTAAATAATAAAGCTATTTGTCTTCTGATGCCACAATTCAGTTCTTAATCTAATAATACAATAGATTATGTTGTGTGAGTTTCTTACCTGAGTGAGCGCACCTGTGCACTGGGAGACTCTGCCCCTCCACCACCTCCACCACCTCTCTGTGGTGATACAGGACAAGCCCCTCGGTTACCTTCCTCCTCCTAATCATATAAAAGATTATAATTAATATATATTAAATTTCTAAACCTGCTAACTAAATAGTAATAATTGATATTGTCAATTAGAGATTGACTCTCTGCTCTACCTTTCCCAAGCTGATTCGGAGTTTGTTCCGGTTAAAGTCAGTATTGTCCCACTCATCACCTTCATCAGGTGCTGGGCCATTCTCTACCTGTTGAGGTGCAGGATTAGGTGGAGCATTTTCTTGATCACTTAAGTGCTCATCCTGTAGAACATCATCAGTATTCTCTCTCTGTAAGTCGCCGGGAACTGGAGTTACATTAAGAACCCTGCCAATCAAAGATCAAGATTGTAGCAAATCTGTATTTCTACATTTTTTTAATTAAATGTCTATTTAAATTACTTTCTCTATCTGACAAAAATATGGTTTCAGTGTAGACGTGAACCTGTTGTTAAAATGTGTCTTTGTGTATCTCACCCCACCATGGCCGCAGTAGGCCTTGTATGCTGTTGTGCTGTTTGTATGTTAGTGGACATCATTGGGTCTGTACCGCTCTTCTCCCAGTCATACAGCTCGTTCTCCGTGATGTAGCGATCCTTCATACTGTTGTCAAATACTGACATCAGTAGCTACACACGAGCAAACAGGCTGTTATCTTCAAATTAGTTTTTTAATAATTATTTTGTCTTTTTATAGAGTATATGATATGCATATAAATCAAATAGCTAGAGTTGATTCAGTCATTCATTATCTTCCGCTTAATCCTCTACTAAGGTCGCAGTGGAGTTCTCCACACACTATAGGGGGCAATTTAGAGCATTCAATTTACCTTGCATCAATGTTTTTGGACAGTGGGAGGAAATCAGATAGCCAGGAGAAAACCCACGCAGACACGTGGGTAACATGGAAATTGAGATTCCAGCCTGAATCCCCAGTGCTAAGAGGCAAACGTTCTAACCACTAAGCCACTGTGCCACCCAAATAGCAAGAGTTAATGCTGCTAAATACATTACTATTATTGGTTGTATGGTATTTACTAGTCAATACATCATTAACATGCCCTAAGAGCACAAAGTACATCTATATATCAACTTTTCAACAGTCATACAACAGCATTTACAATAATTCAAGAACTTTATTTTAACCTGGAGTTTGAAAATGCCTTTTATTTTAAAATCACCTCAATCGTTCAATAAGTATTATCATTTTAAAAGGAGCTAATAACATCGTAGTAAATTCTTTCTGTATTTTCATAGCAGAATGTATATCACAAACAGAACCGTGTTTCAATTTCTTTACCCCTAGTGCACTACTGTGTAGTAACTTTTCCAAGAGTTATTAATTCTGTTCTAGCAAATTTGAAACGTACGTGTTCCAATAAGGAGATAAATCTGTGTGTGTGTGTGTGTGTGTGTGTGTGTGTGTGTGTGTGTGTGTGTGTGTGTGTGTGTGTGTGTGAATGTACCTGATAGTCAGGTTTAGTGTAGTAGTCCAAATTTAAGATGTGCTCAAGGAAGATGTTGAATTCAGAGGGCATGTGCTTAAGAAGCATCTTGTGATCATAGCGCTCCTTTACCTGACCAACTTGTTCCTAAAAACATATAAAACACACAATTCACCATATTCTTAGGATTTAATTTCCAGACCTGTATATTGTAATTGACACATCGCATGGTCTAAACATCAATATCAACAATACTTCATTTAACATTAATACATCAAAGTGTACTAAAGCCTATCATAGTGCTCATTGGAAAAAGAACAGTTTAACACTTTGGACAGGATGCCAACCAATCGCAGGGCAGACATACAGGCTAATGCATTTTTTTGAATTTTTTGTTTGCCTACTAGCATTTAAATGTCACCAATAAATAATCTGCTCCTACCTGAAATTGAACACAGAGCCTGTCTTATGTAAGGCATGAACACTGAGAACTGAGTAGTGATTCTTAATATGGACAAAATGGCTTAATGGCATATATACCGCATTATAAAATGGGTAGTTCCGGTCCTTAAATCTGACAGGCTAAGCCGTTTGTCCAGCCGTGACATTATTGACAACACCTCTGACTGCTTTAAACTTGTATCAATGCGTGATATATACCAAATTATTTTAAACCATGTACCGAAAATAAAACTACAAAAAAATATACACACTAAGCCCAATGAGCACTAATTCTGTTGCAGCTGTTGTTTATAAATTGTGATCTGAATATGTTCAAGAAATTGGCATCTAGTTACTCAGCAATCAATGTTCTCTTGAAAAACCTGACTGAATTACATTGCTGAAGTTTATTAAAGATTTTGTTTTTGTTATGTTAATAACAAAATGTTTGAATTATGTTTTTTTATGGTGTGTTTGTAACCATTTATTAACCATATTAATGTGAATTACTCCGCTTTGCGTCATTCCTAACAACACCTCTTTTCTGTAATTTATTCACAATAATGTACGCCCTCTCATGACTCTTATTTTTTTATTATATAAACTAACTTGTATTTACAGTATATAGTTTAAACATTTTGACACTGTGACTTCTAAATGAACATCCATAAAAATGCACTCATACAGACTCTTTTTTACCACAATACTAAATATAAAACACATAACATGCCTACTCTTTTCATACCTTGTCCTTAATCTTCCTCCAGGGCAGCTGACCGACTGCAAACTCAACCAACATATAGAATAGAGACCACAGGTCATCATGGCGACCCATTTCCTGATGAAGAGTAAATGATTTAATTTTAAATCTTATATTCAAAACATTACAGGCATTATGACAAGAATTATTGGCTAACTAATACAAATTACTTTCTTGAAACAGAAATATCTATTTGATGAAATATAACACTTTTAATCATGATGATATATTACCACAATGCTAATTTTACTAAGTCATATAACAGAACCATAAAAGCAGATAAATAATAAGTCAGAGAAACTAGAAACAACATGTGTGATTTTTAATTTTTATATATATATAAACCTTTTCTCTGACCTATTAGTCCTCACCTTATTTTTGTGAGCATTGACAGATGCATAGCGGACAGTGCCACGGAAGCCAGCTACAGTTCGTGGCTGGAAAGTTCAAACAGCAGTATGTAAGCAAACACGCAGCAATGCAGATTATTTATTCCAGTGCAGATCAAGAGTCTTCACAGTCTGATTTAGTTATATAGTTATTATAACTGTAGCTGAAAGAAAGACAACCTCTCTCAATTAATTTTTTATATTAAAAAATCATATTGCATGACGGCACTTGCATGAAGTGGGCAAACTGCATTGACTGAAATTATATGCCTGAGGACTGAAGAGCAGGTTGTGATTCCAGTACACTGAACACATAAACATCTACTAGTTTACTGTGTATTAAGGCTGAATGTAAAAAAATTTGGTTAACCTGTGGAATTTCTTTTGTTTTGAATTAGTTTTTGGCTTATATACTACATGCGATACAAATGATAATAAAGTTACCTTGAATCCTTGAATCCTTAAACAAGCACATATGCATGCAACTATTTGTTTTATTCAGTAACCAAGGCTTTCCAACTCAGATATGATTAGTGCAAATGATAGAAAGCTTTCTAATTAAATTAATGGTATAGCTTCAGTGTCACCAAAAAGCAATTTGTTAGCTGTACCAAGTACCTTATTATAACGAATATAAATGCATGCAAACAATTGGTACGAACTAGCAATTCTTATATCATTATAAGCAGTTCATTACCTTTCTGTACATAAAGTAAAACAGTGACTGAAATAAAAATACAAAACAAATGAAGTTCTGCAAGTTCTATGTTTTTATAGGTTTAAAAAATGTTTTTTATTTGTGTTTATCGCACATTATTTTTGCTGAGAACACACTTTATGCTTTTCTTAAGTCATTAGGTTGCTTAACTGTTTATACTATACAACTTATTGTTTCAAGGTCAGCACAGTGGCTTAGCACTTAGCATGTTCGCCTCTCAGTGCTGGCGATCCAAGTTCGAATCCCAATCTGGGTGGAGTTTCGGTGTCTGCATGGGTTTCCTCTCACAGTTTAAAATTGTGGATTTAAGGTAAATTGAATGCTCTAAATTGCTTTTGTGTGTGTGTTTTTTTTAATGTGTATTCTAAATGAGATAAATGATATATAACAGAGGATAATTAAGTTTTTTTTTAGCATGATCTCTAGTGAGATCATGTCTGATCATGTGAGTATCTGTCTGCTTTTTAAAATATGTTTTATCACAAAAACACACAAGTGAAGTGGCACTTAAAATAACACTATGTTTTCAGAACAAGACTTATCCAAGAACCATACTACTACTCCTCCTCTCTACTGTTCTATTTGGGTTCAATAAACTGTGTGTGACTGAACCTAGAGGTTCTTAGCCAGTGGCCTGCATTTTGATTGGCTATAAGTTGTCAATGCACTAAATGGCATTAAATTGAAATATTTAACATGCCAGATATTGCAGGGTCGCCTTTAAGATGTTTTTCAGAGTACTCAGCACTCACACATGAACAGTTCACATAAAGACAGCTCTTACTAATCACCTAGACTACAAAAAGTCAGGCTAAAATCATGCATCATAAATGTAATATTAGTTTTTATATTAAAAAATGTATTTTTTTAAAAGTATAGTCATTTAGTTGCTAAGTTTTTTGGTTTTATTTAAAAAGTGGTTTTATTTAAATATATAAAAAAGTAATTATATTCAAGAAAAGTGATCCTAAAAAGGTATTGTTTTTATACAACCTAAAAGTGAAGTCAATATTTTTACTGCACGATCTAGGTTTAATTTATGGTCCATTTAACCATAATAACCCTGCAGTATGAGTAACCAAAACACTTTTTTTTAAAGTAAAAAACTGATGGGATTCAACAATATAATCTAAATGAAAATTACACAACTCACAATGGGAAGCATCAGGTGCAGTATGTAGGCAGCACATGCATGTCTGAAATCAAAACATCAAAACATTCTAAAACACAAACCGACTGCAAACAAGAAAACAAATAAAGTGATCAAATCATATTAATCATGAAGAGGAAATCAATGGCATGCTGTGAACAGGGTGAAAAGGTGATGTGATATACAGTATTAGATAAGAATTATGATTGCCCAACTAAAATGCAATGCACCTAATTTACATTAGATTCAACTCCATATGCTTTGACAACTACGTACACAATCTGGCAAATCTATTGGAACGCATACACATTACATCTACTATAGCTTTCGTAACACCTGATTCCATGCAGCTTTTTCCCTGTGCAGCTATAACATTTTTTTTTTTGGAAACTGTATGACATTTGGGAAGTCATACAGTGTTGATGGACAAGAGAACAAGGTGAAAGACTAGTCAATGGGACTACATAAAGCACTTGATGTCAGTGATCAGGAGTTATGTCTCAATATGTCCATATGGTGTATTTGCAAATAAATACAGCGTAATAAAAGTAGTAATAAAGTAGGAATGTAGAGAGCTTTTATTGTATTTATTTTTTATATATATTTTAATATAAAGCATTATTTTAAAAAATGTATGATTTATTATTTATTCTTTTTTGTGGCCAAATAGTCATTAATTAACGCAGATTTTTTACATTTTTAGTTTAATCTTAAAAAAAAAAAAAGTAGGATCTTGTTACTGGACACACACACACACAAAATTTCTGCTGTTGGACCAAAACTGACACAACTGAAGGTCACTTGTGTAATATTACAGAATGATTTGCACGAAAATAGACAGGAAGGAAAATAGAAAGGCTGCCAAAAAGGAAGATCTGCATTAGGTAGGAATGTAAATTAGATTGATATGCACTTGCTTATTGTAGGTAGGTGTTCACAGTTTTTGATAAATGAGCTTAATCTCACATTAAAATGAAGAAAGAATAATGAAATATGTGCAATTGTAACTTCATTGCTACTTATACAATGCAAATGCCTCTTGTTCATTTTTCTGTTTAGCTCACTTGAGTCTTTTATGGCATTTCAGTCAGAGCATTAGGTTGCTAATGGCAAATGTCTGATATAATGTTCCGTAAACCCTATTTATCCTGATTCCGTAATTGTCCTAGTGAAGGTTTTGGTTTACATTATCTAGGTAATTTATGAGGTCCATGATGCAATGTACCCTCAAAAATGTCTCTAATGTCCTTTAGTGGCAAAACAGAATAAGAAAATCACAAAAAGCACTATTCTTAACAATATAAATAAAGTTCGTTTCTGTGCAAACATCCAAATATTTTACCAATCACATTATGATTGTTTACTGGTGAAATGCTGATTTTTAAAATTTAATAGTAAAGCTTCCTGTAGCAGTTCTGGCAAACTCCAGACATGTGCATTTGTGTGTAGATGACAAAGTGTCTAATTTCTGGCAAGTCTTACGAATAGTCCAATGGTATAAAGGTGGCATCTGATGGTAGGTTTGATTTAAGTTTTTTTGAAGATTAGCTTAAAAAATCTTTATATTTATCTTCAATTCTGACATAAAGGCCATCAGTATTTTACCTCATTTAAATTTTTTGAGAAATAAAAAATGATAAAAAGTTGATAGTAATCTAAATTGGTCAAATATATTAATTTTTAAGAACAAAACAAACTTGATTAAAGTGAATTCACCAAAAGAAGCAGCCATTTTACACATGTTTAAGCAGGGGTAACAGTAATAGTGTATGTGACTGTAGATAAACAGCACTAGAGAAAATGCCGTCTCTCTCTGGACTAAGCCTTTTGCATTAAATATTCACATACACGCACAGGGGGATGGTAGTCTGTATGAGTTAACGCATATAAGGAGCTAAATAAAGAAACAGCATTTTTTGGTTGGTCTTTGTGTGAATCACAGTGGAAGTATATCATAGAATCAAAGAAGAGTAGGTGTATTAAACAACACTATTAAAGCTTGCTACACAATTAACTAATCCATCCATCCATCCATTTTCTTCCGCTGTACTATATTAGGGTCGTGGGGGGGTTCCCCATGCCCATCCAGGGGAGAACACTTCGGGCACTGGGCAGATACACCCAGGACAGGGTGCCAACCTATCGCTGAGCACACACTCACTCACACAGACACACACACAAAACTCTATATGGGGCAATTTGGAGAACTTAATTGTCTTGATCCATGTTTTTGGACTGTGGGAGGAAACCGGAGAACCCAGAGAAAACCCACGCAGACACGGGGAGAACATGGAAACTCCACCCAGATGGGGATTCGAGCCGGGAATCCCTAGTGCTGAGATGCGAACGTGCTAACCACTTAGCCACTGTGCCGCCCCAATTAACTAATAATTATTTAAAATACCACAATGCTAATTAACACTTTTAAATAAAGTCTGGAAAAGCACACAGGGATAATAACACTTAAAGTTTTAGCTCATAGGTGTGAAACTCAAGAACTAATATCTGGCCCGTAATACAATTATATCCGACCTGCAAGATCATTTTGCATTAATCTATTATTATTGTTATTAATGACCCGGTGATATGTTATTTTGGACTATGCTCATATTTTAAATTTGTATGATTTTGACAGCAACATTTTGATGGAGAGCAGAAATAATTAAGATATTTAACGTTTAAGTTTATTTTTCTAAAATAGCCCAAGACACTAAAACCTGATTGTATGGATTTTACTTCTGTGGAAAAGCATAATTAAAAAAAAAAATGTTTTATGTTTTTGCAGCATATTCATAGTTGTACTTTTAATAATTTTATAATTATAAAAAGTAAAATACATATTTTACTTTTTAAAATACATATTTAAATACATGTAAAAAATACATGCATAGTAAACTACAAAAACTATTTAATGTATTATATTAGTAGGTATTGAGTTGTTTATTACCTGAAGCTGCATGACAACATAGTTGAACTTATCATTTCGTCCACAGCCAATGAACTTACACAAATGATATTTTAAGTTATATGAAGTTTAATCTTATTTATTGTGGAATGATGTTCCTGTCTCTTTTTATTCTTATTCATGCTCAGAAAACATTCACTTTTAGTATGTTTATCCTGTTCGGCCCATGACCTAAAGTGTGCTTTGAGTTTTGGCCCCCGGTGCAATTGAGTTTGACACCACTGATAGGACTTGGCCCAACAGTGACCTGTTTGTGGTCTATTAAGGTGCAGGGCTTTAATGTTCTGTAAATCAATGTATTAAGTAGCGCCTTAAGAGATTTGAACGAAGCAAGTTGTTCATTCGTTTTTTTTCTACGGTGTCTATTATTTTGTTACTAGAGATAATTGGTGTTACTTTGTTTATGCCATTATTACTGGGAAGAGTTAAATACAGAACTTTTATAATTGTTATCTGATGAGTGAAATACAAGAAGAAAGCAACAGTGTAGATTTAAATGAATATAAAAGTTACATCTCATAAGACAAAAAATATTAAACCTATTACAAAATCATTTACATTACATGAGTAACACACACAAACCCACTTCAAATGACACAGACAATATGAACTTATAGCCCTATTGAACTATTTTTTTAAGAATTACATTTACCAAGTACTTTATTAAATATGTCATACAAATACTTTCATTTAATAATTCAGCAAATGCTCACAAAGAACAAGTCAGCAAAAAATAGCTACACTGTAGTATAATCAAACCTGATCAATATCCGATTCCAACCCCCTCTTATTTTATTTTGTTTCTGTTGTGTTAGCATGTCTGCATAAACATTAAATGTGCATTATGAGACCCATTTTTTTTAGTATTAGTTTTTTTTAGTATTGCGTTACTGAAGCCTTTCTTTTTATGTCAATTTGTAGCACTCAGGCCTTTCTCATTGCTGAGATGTTTCTGTTCATAAGAACTTAATAACTTATCAAACGTAAACTCTAAAACCACAAAGCCCAGCTGCTCAACAGTTCTTAAACTTTCTCACAATAGACAACAGTAGATATAAAAATTACTCTTTGCATAATTTAATGCTTAAATGCTGCAGGACCATGGTATGTATAAGTATACATGTGGGCATATGCAATAATTAGTAAGTATATACAGTATGTAAATTAAATGCATCCTTAAATTGCTAAATTGCATAAATGTACATGTGAGAGCCTTAAAGCACACATAATCAATTACATACCGGTCGCACTTCTCCGTTAGTGTTTGTATACTGCCTTGCAAGTCCAAAATCCAGCATGTAACACTTCCTGAATGTGGAAGGTAATTTTCCCATGGCAAAATTAGACTGAAACAAAGCACAACACTATCATCTACTGCATTATAGGTAATATAGTATAAACCACTGAAATATGCTTAAGTATTCACTAATGTTTGTTTTTAATTGCAAAATCATAACACTGAAACCATAAATTTCTGAATCTCAGAGTTGGGATTGATTATAGTTTTTAGATTCAACATCTGTTGAATGTCAGTAAGGGTTTTCTCTTTGTAATGTGCTGCTGCCAGCTGTAGCTGTGAGTTAGTGTACAATGTTGGTATGTTTTATTATCCTTAAATCTGGGAGAAATACTAATAATGCTTGATAATAAATATATATAAATATATAAATGTTAGCTTAACTGGCTTAAACTCATCTAATCAGAGAGAGGGAGAGGGTGGTGAGATAGAGATTAAAAGTGAGAGAGTGTGTGTGTGTGTGTTTACCGGTTTAATGTCTCTGTGCAGAAATCCAACAGAATGTATGGCCTCAATGGCTTCTAGAATCTGTTTTCCTAAACGTAGTGTTGTGCTCAGGGTAAAAGTTCCCCGTGGCTGACTCCGCCTCAGATCCGCCAGGTTACGTCCCTAAATACCCAACACAAACTCTAAATCAAACCATCTTTAGCGTCACCTGACAGTTTCTTCAGGTACACACGAATAACATACAGTATTCATAAATACATGCATAGTAAACTACAAAAACTATTTAATGTATTATATTAGTAGGTATTGAGTTGTTTATTACCTGAAGCTGCATGACAACATAGTTGAACTTATCATTTCGTCCACAGCCAATGAACTTACACACATGATTTTTACCTGTGAGAACAAAAAATGAGCTGTTAAATGACCCACACCAGAATCATGTGTAGGCTTTGTTAGTTAGCTGACCCATGTTTCTCCACCTTGTAGTTTTTTCAGCACTGCCACTTCCATCTTCAGCACCTGTTTGGGTTGCTGTGCTGATTCCACCTTTAGAGCTACATTTTCTCTCGTCAGCAGATCGAGAGCTTCATAAATCTCGCCAAACCCTCCACCACCAATCTTTTTCAGCTGGGGAAAAACACAGTCAAACAAAAGGGAAACAAAAGTCAAGGCTAATTTATTATAATGTAGAGGTGAACAATCCCATATATTACTTTACAGTTAAAGTACGTATTTCAGTCATAATGATACATGAATAATCTATAACTGAATTCCACATTATTCAGATGATTTCAGCTTAGGAAACTTAATTTGAAATGCTCTCTGAAGTCATTACATAAAATTCAATATGTACTTCTTGGCTGTTAGCAATTGATGATTAGTGGTCTTTTCAATTTGGTGATTCAGGGGAGATGAATTATTTCATTTATTATTATTTATTTTCATTCACAAAGTCCCAAATTGTGCAATATTTTGGAGCATACTTCGTGGATTCCACTTTATAATAATCACATAATCAAGATATTTGAATGCAAAGAAATACTGCAAATGTTGCCGAACACTGTTGAAGTAATTCAAAAATGAAGGGATCCATAATTAAAGCTGAATGTGCTGTAGCAAATAGGTTGTAAAATTAATGCAATACAAAAAAGTTATTTATATTTTATTTAGTTTTTTGCAGTATTTTGCATATGCCCACCAGCTAAAACATTAAAAAAATTAAATTTTTTTAAAGTTGTGCACATGACATACTGCTGGAAGGGTAAAAGGGGAACACACAACATACTGTAAATCTCCAGTTTATTACAGAGCAAATCCAAATAAATGGAATCTAAATTCAACCTAATTTAAATTTTATTGTATTTTTGTAAAGCTTCTTATTAAAACAGTATGCATTTAAATACAGTAGACCTATAAAAGCTCAACACATTAGCAGTTTAGACAACTACTTCTTTTACATAACAGCTTATAACGTGTGTTTAATGCATTACATGCTTTTGTTCCTTTTTAACCACCAGAGTTTTATCCTCTCTGTCTGTACATTTTACATACACTCATCACTCATTTTCATGCTAGCTGACAGTAAATTTCCAGCACTATAATGATTAAGAAGTGAAAAGTGACCTCCTTTCTTTGTCATGATATAAACGTGATTCTGCTAAAAAAGAAAAGCATTCTTATGTGCTTAATAAATATTAGTAAAATATAACAATTGTATGTTCAGTTGTTGGGTAAATTCCAGTACCTTTTAGTTTGCCACTGTACTCAACACATTTTAAATATATACATTGTTTATTTAATTACACATAAAATAGTCTGAGACAGTTCTTAGTCTATGCTGTTTTTTTTAATTAAAATAATTGCTTTAACACATCGATCACTAAAGAAGACAAAAAAAGATATTGACTGTGTGAGGAAGCTGGAGAACCTGGAGAGAACCCATGCAGACACAGGGAGAATCTGAATCTGGTTCCCTAGTGCTGAGAAGTGGACATGCTAACCACTAAGCCACAGTGCTGAGCCCTACTTATTAATTTCATCCATCCATCCATTATCTTCTGCTTTATCCTATATTAGGGTCGCGGGGGGGGGGGGGGTTCTTCATGCCCATCCAGGGGAGAATGTTTCGGGCGCTGGGCAAATACACCCAGGACAGGGCGCCAATCTATCGCTGGGCACACACTCACTTACACAGACACATACACACTCTAAATGGGGCAAATTGGGAGGAAACCGAAGAACCCGGAGGAAACCTATGCGGACACGGGGAGAACATGGAAACTCCACCCAGATGGGGAATCCCTAGTGCTAAGAGGCAGACAACTAACTACAAGCCACCGTGCCGCTCCCTACATATTAATTTATTTACTTAAATAAAATTTTGGAACTGTTTATCTGCTGCAAAATGTAAATCATTAATAGTTCTTGGTACATTAGGACTGAGCTGCTGAAACCACTAACCGTCTATGTCTTTCTTTACTGTAGCATAAAAATGACTAATAAAACATTAATTTTACTAAACAGGTGCACCAGCACAGCTGTGGTGTTACTACTAAGCACTATAGTACACATTATAGTACAAGCATTTAAACAGAAAATTGGGCATTAAATTATAACTCGGGGGGTTATACATGTGTGTATTTTGTGAATGAACTTGTGGCTAAGCCAGTCAGATGTGAACACAGAAGCAAACCAATTCACAATAAATAATAAAGACAACGTGTGAAATACAAACCAGTGAATGAAGCCTGTGATTGGTTGGGTGAGGGTGCTTACCACTTTCCAGCGTTCTTTTACCATACAGTTGGGCGGAAGGATATCCTGCTGCTCCGTTGATCCGTTCATGTTGTTGTTATCCTGCAATGCAGGAGTTAAACACTGCCAACCCGAAAACACTCGGGTCGCCCCCAGCTTAAACGACCCATTAATCTGTTGAATACACACACACACACACACACACACACACACACTGTTAGCGCATATTTGCTTGTTTAAGACATTCAGTGGGCTGACTGAATGAAACACAAAATGAGACTTTGTTGTGACTTTCTCACCTGATGTTCCAACTCACCCATTCTCATCTGCTAACGCACAAGTATCCACACACTCATGGTGACACAGCTTGCTTTAACACCTAAAGACTACATTATTAATCCCAAACTTGAAGCCATGCTCTGACGCATGCAGTGCCGTGCAAAGATTAGCCTAGTGTCAGCAACAACCATGCCAGTCCAGCAGCAGAAGACATATGCACCACAGCTATAAATTTTAGAAGCTGTTCTGAGGCCTGCTGCCCAGCAAAGAGACAAACTGTTTCCAGTTTAGTGCAGCATATCTAAATCATTGCTTCTAGAAACTCATAATTACACAATGGTATATTTTAAGATTTCATTTTCCTTAAGGGTCTTTTGATGCTGGTATCAAAATAAATATTTTTACATCCCTAAGACCAGTCACATTTCTTAAGAGGAATTTGCGTTTTTCAAATGAACATGAATACCACACCTGCAGCTTTTACTTCATTTAAATGAAAGTCTAGTGGCTTTTCATTTGACCCTGTATTTTGGTTTGTTCATACCTATATAATTGGCCCTAAACCCACAACATTAATTGGTCTTAGCTTGCATCACTTGTTGAAGTTCAGTACAGTTCCATTGATGAGAGATCAACACAAATCAATGTTTAATTCGCATCAGTGCTAAAGATGTAAAGGCTGTAATGAAGAGCAATATTTTATGGGTTTCCATAAATATCTTTGTTTGATGAGCATGTCACAGTTCAAGAAAACTAATGCAGATCTCCTCCTAAAATTCTTGATATGTCCTTTTGATGACCTCCAGGGCATCAGCACGTCATTCTTCCTTCAGTACTAGTAGTATTTTGACAAAAGATTTGATCAGTTGGGCATGCACGGTGGCTTTGTGGTTAGCATGTTCACCTCTCAGCACCAGGGATTCCTGGTTCGAATCCCAATCTGGGTGGAGTTTCTCCCCATGTCCACATGGGTTTCCTCCCACAGTCAAAAAACATGGATCAAGTCAATTGAATTCTCCAAAGTGCCCCATATAGAGTGTGTTTGTGTCTGTGTGAGTGAGTGTGTGCCCAGCGAAAGATTGGTCTGGGTGTATCTGACCAGCGCCCGAGACGTTCTCCCCTGGATGGGCATGAGAAACCCCCCGTGACCCTAATAGAGGATAAAGCGAAAGATAATGGATGGATGGATTTGATCAGTTTCCAATTTTTTTAGAAGACAATACCAGATATTTATTTACTACTACTAAGGATACTAATACAATGCAGTTTTTAGTATTAAGCAGTTTAAGGCTAGACCAATACAACTATAGCTAACCCCCCCCACGACCCTAGTGGAGGATTAATCAGAAGATAATGAATGAATGAAATTTTTAAAATTCATCCAGAAGTGTGTTTGTCTTATTAGACACAAATACTCAACAAGTGAGCCTGGTCGGCAAACTTTATTTTACATGTTTGATGAATGTGGTAATGGTCGAGGCTCTTTACAGACCAGTCAAGTTTCTTCGCACCAAATTCCACCAATCAGGCCATACTATGGAACTCACATTGCACACTGGGGCACAGACATGCAGAATTAGAAATGAGCCATCACCAATCTGTTACAACAAAGTCAGAAGCATACATTTATCAAAAATGCATTATGTGCTTGATTTTGTACACATGTGGCAATTAGTCAAAAAATAAAATGAGATGAAAATGAAAGGCATGAATACAATGAGGAATATGTCTGTCTCAATACTCTTGTCCTGATAGTGTCATAAACAGATTTATTTTCTGTATTCCTGATTAAAGTTGCCAAATACTGATTAATTCCCTAACCATTTAAAATCTTCTAATCACTTAAGCTGTACAGCAAAATATGTTTGTGCCAGAAACAGAAAAGACTTGAAAAGTCTGTCCTTCATATTGCTTATCATCAATCTCACAGGCTCTTGTTTTCATCCACTATTTAATAAGTATGCATTTTTGTACTGTACTATGTAGTGGTTTAATGATGCATCAACCTGCATTAGCAATTGCATATTATCAAGACGTCATTGCATGCAACAAGTGATGCTAAAAGTGTCCTTGTCACAGTGAGCCTGTTTGTTTGCTCTACTATGGACCTCTCTCAGCTTTTTTAAATTTTTTTTAGAGAAAACCAACAATAGGTGACCATCACAACAGAAAAATATCATGTAGCACAGTGGCTGCCAAAACACATGCAGGAGTAGAGTTAAAATGAGTAACACCTGTAACACATAACTCATAAGACCTGTTAAGAGACGTTATTTTCAAGTCACAGAAACATCAAGCAAACTACAAATGAACATTCAGAACGGCAAAGACAATGGATCTTTTACTCATTTCAAGACTGGAAATGAAGACCACTCACTTTATTTCTTTCTTCACACAAAAACAAAATTATAATATCGTAACATTTGTATCCATTTAGAGAATAGATAGAGGTAAAAGCACTATATATAGATATATATTGAACAAACTGGATAAATATTACATATGTCATAATGACATTTTGTGTGAAAAGAGGGTGAATATATATTCACCCTCTTTTCACACAAAATGCCATTATGACATATGTAATATTTATCCAGTTTGTTCAAACAACTTTCAACAAAGCTGCTGAAAATGTAAAAGGGCACTAATCAACTCACATTGAGCGCTCATCTCAAATTAGTAAGTTTTGCCTCTGGATTCTAGGTAACAAAATACTTAAATAAGCACTTCAGTGGTTCAATTTTAATTTGACGAGAGGAAATCTAAAAATTATTTAAAAGCTGAATTACAGTAAAAGGCCGTTTAAAACAGAACACTGGCCATTTGAAGTGTTCATCCTGCTAGCATGATGTACTGTAGTCCTTAACACTGATACATGCCTACGCAGCATTGGGTGGCAACTGTAAGAGCAAAGCAGTGAGGAGAAAAAAAATCATCCATTCATTACCGCCTAAAGGGAGAAAGCTGCGGCAGCCACAGTGTGCTCAGACCTGGCGAAAAAGATTAAATGCACTGGCAAAAGCAAACTCTCACCATATTCATTAATCTCTTCAAACCTCACAAACACGACCAAATTAGTCGATGCCCTTCTCTGATGGCCTACAAGCCAAACAAACAAGAGAAGAAAACGAGTTACAGCCTAACTGGAGGATTCAGGCCCAGTGCAGTGCACAGTAGGACATAATATTATTGCAGCACGGTCTGAGGCTTAAAGCACTGGTTCTCAAGTCGCTGATGTCACTCACCGTGGAAGGAAGAGGTCGTGCACCAAGAAAGTGAAAAGCACAATGGGCAAAGGTCATTTGAGCCAGAGAAACACAACATACACATACACAGATACAAATGCAGAGGCAGACAGCAAGAAGCAGAAATGCAAAACAAAACATGGCAAAGTGCAAACATACACACACACACAGGCTGAAAAAACCCTGCTTGATACCAGAAATAGGCCACATTAGTATACTAATGGTATTCAACAGACTCACTATGTCTATAATTGTCCTGCTTTTCAATCTAACTACAGACAACAGCTTGCAGCATATTAGATGGTATAAGTCAATTTTTAAAAATCTTTTACAATGTTCCTTCAATTTTATTTGCTGTTAGTAATCTAAACAAGCAGTGCATTATAGATATTGTACAAAATTGCATTTTAAGTGGGTTAAGTCAATTTAACAACAACAGCAATTACCATGGTTAATATGTTGTGTGCATCAGTTCCTTAGATTATTGACCACTACCACTGATCTAAAAAAAAGACTTCTAAACAGAAATGGAAACCACTGACTGGAGTTTGCCTGATTCAGCATATGACTGTTGACACACCTAAGGTGAATGTGAAACTAACACAATAAATTATATGATGAAATGTATTCATAGAAATTAAATTACTGACATTATAGATATGTTTTAAATATATGTAATTGAATTTGGCTGCTGCTATGCTATGCTGCTATTTGTTTTTATAAATTGTTAAATGTAATTGACAATGAATTTAATGATTGAATGATTGAATTAAATGTAAAACATTTACACACAATAACAATTTTCTTAATTGTCATTATAAATGACATAGGTTAATATTTGAAAGTTTTAAAATATTATTACATTTAAAATTATTAATTTCATTTTCTATCTGTGTAGGCGGAGCAGTGCTGATTTTTCTAATTCGATTCTAAGAGTATTCTTAAAGCATATACCAAAAAGTGGCTCATGTCTGAACCCTTATGGTCTGAACCCTCATGCATAATAATTTGTATTTGTATAATAATAAAAAAAAAACATCTGAGCAAAAACAAATTAAAATGATCCCACTTCTGAGCATGTAAAAGCTCACAGATGCTGAGTATTAGCACTGGGACATTGCTTTGTTGTATGTTGCATTTTTGTTGAGGGATGCATCCACATGTAACATTGCTTCTTAAGTTTGTATGCAATGGATTGACTACAATTTCCATGCCCTCTACTGGCTGTGTTACCCTTCCCTGCCCTCCCACTGTTATAGTTTATGCTTGTTAAATGCAGAGATCAAATTAGCAAATTAGCAGCAGTTTGGTGTCAAACTCAAATTAGTTTATTATATGGACAAAGGTATTGGGACACAGCTCATAATCAGTAAATTTCAATGTTTAAATCAGTCCTATGGCATATTTGTACAAAGCACCTGTTTATGCATTTTGGACAACTGGATATTAGCTATATTAGGAAACAAGACACGGATGAAACCCCAGTTGGAGCAAACAATGGTTATTTCTGTGTGAAGTCCACATGTCTTCAATGTGCCTGTGTGGTATCCTCAGGGACAGTTTCCTCTTACATTCCAATAATAAATTGGAGACACTACATTGTCCTTATACGTTTTTGTACTTGTACCTATTTCTTTTGAAATATAACTACTGATACTTTCCAGACAATGACTACTCAAAAACACAAAGAAATAACAATGTTATGTGCAAAAGTACACAAAGAAAAGTCCAAAACAGTTTGCTTGGGTAAGTTTGGCGAACATGACTGGCCCAAACAGAACACTGACATTTGGGATAAACTACATCAAAATCTGCCTTTCTGTGTGACCTCAAGCATTCTGTTCCGCTGACTGGACAAAAACGACTATAAACACATTTCAAAATCTCACAGAGAGACTTTTCAGAAAAGTGAAATTTGTTATAGCTAATGCTCAAAAAATGTCAAGTAGATGTAATCTCTGGGTGTCCCAATACCTTTGTTCTTATATCATAACTCAAATCATACATTATAATGGTGTGAACATACTGACGTAAAACATCTGAAAGATTACTCCAATTTGGTTTGCAATCAACATCTCTACACCACCCCTATTTAGATGCTGAATATTTACTCATGCAGGTCACATTTGATATAATGAGGTTTATTGTATAAAATAATATAAAAATAAGGTTCATTTTTAATAAAAATCAGGTATCAATATATCGCTGTGGACCAGTTGGATGTAAAATGTACTGCTAGTATTATCTCAAAAACAGAGTTGATCCATGAGACACTGTTGTTATTGTTATTTTTTTTTAATGTCTTTTTTTTCATTTTTAATGTTCATTAATTCATTATCGTTAGCTTAATCCAATTTTAGGGTTGTGGGAGGGAATTCCTCATGCCCATCCAAGAAAGAATGTTTTAGGCACTGTGCAGATACACCCAAGACAGGGAGCCAATCTATCACTGAGCACACACTTACACACAGGTCATATAGGGGCAATTTAAATGAGCCAATTTACTTATATGTTTTTGAACTGTGGGAGTTAACCGGAGAACCCAGAGGAAACCTACACTGATGCAGGGAAAACATGGAAACTTCACCCAGCTGGGGATTCGAACCCCAGCGCTGAAAGGGGGACATGTGCCATGTCTTTTTTATATAAATCTGTTATTTTTTAAATCTTTATGCACACATGAACTATATTCCAAACATTTATTCTTAACTATTATTAACAGAATATTTTGCTGCATGCAAACTCTTTAAGATGAGAGGAATGCAGCACAATCTGTTCTCCCTGTGTCCGTGTGGGTTTCTTTCAGGTTCTCCAGTTTCCTCCCACAGTTCAAAAACATGGATTCAAGGTAAATTGACGGTGCTAAATTGCCTCTATAAAGTTTGTGTGTGCTGGCTGCCTTGTCCTGGGTGTATCTGCCCAGCACCCAAAACATTCTACCCTGGATGGGCATGGGGAAATCTTTAGAAGAGGAATAAGTAAAGGATTATGAATGAATGAATGAAGGAATGAATGAATGAATGAATGAATGAATTGTATTAGGAATCTCAACAAGTGGAACTTGTCTAAAAGTTTTTAAAACCCCTAAGATAAAACTTTCTTTTGTTTTTATAGAAAATTTAGAAAATGCCACAAAACACAGTGTGTCAAAAAAACTTTTTATTTTACACTTATGGGCAATTTCATTATGTCTGCCACCTTATTTTTACACTTAGTGTCAATACTATTATTTATAGATAACTTTGTTGTTCTACAATTATAGAATATAGTATGTTAAGGTGTTTAAAATCCTGCAGCAGCTCTAATGTCTCTAATCTTCTTTGACCAGCATAACACACACTAACACACCACCACATCAGTGTCATGGCAGTGCTGAGTATGATCTACCAATCAAACACTACAATATAGGGGCAATTGAGATAATTTTGAAATAATTTTGAACAGAGAGGGCGGCACGGTGGCTTAGTGGTTCACCCGTTGGCCTCTCAGTGCTGGGCATCCAGGTTTGAATCTTAACCAGGGTTCGCTCCGGGTTCTCTGATTTCCTCTCACAATCCGAAAATCTGGATTCAAGATGATCTGAATGCTCAAAATTACCCCATATAGTGTGTATTTGCGTGGGTCTGTATAAGTGAGGGTACCCAGCGAATGGATTGGTGCCCTGTCCTGGGTGTATTTGAGAATGCGGAACCCCAATTACCCCAATAAAGGATAAAGTGAAAGATAATAAATGAACAAATGAATCAATTAATTACTATTTTGAAAATGGGTGGAGAGCCAGGTTCGAATCCTGATTTGTGTGGAGTTTCCATGTTCTCCGGATTCTCTGTTTTCCTCCCACAGTCCAAAAACACAGATTCAAGGTGAATTGTCTGTTCTAATTGCCCAATCTAAATTGGCCCTATATAGTCTATATAGTGATTGTGTTCCCAGCGATGGATTTCTGCCCTGTCCTGAGTGTATCTGCCCAGCACCCCGAAATTTTCCACCCTTGATGGGCATGGGGAATATCTCATGTTGAGATAGGGGTAACGTGTACCTGAGCTTACCTGGCAGACGCTTTATAGTGGATCGGTCCTTTCCGTCTCTTTGAAATCTTCATTTGGAAGACTACCATCCGACGGTTTCTTCCACACAGCCACAGTCAGGACAGGGAATGAGTCGCACCTCCGTGATGATCGACCAAAGATCAACACTGTTTAGTGGCAAAATTGTAGTAATTTTAATACAGGCTGCAGATTACAATCCAGCCTCCCACAGCATTACAGTGTAGGATATGTCAGAATCAATATTATAGTTATTTAACCTTCAGCGTTATTCACTAAAATACTAAGCACAATTAGATCATCAAGGCCTCCCAGAGTTTATAACATACTAGTAACAAATACAGTTCAAACGTAACAGTGATTACATCATAGATAAGAATATAAAGGCGTGGCCACAACAAATGTTTCATAGTTTAAGATCAATCAGCTATACAAGCTATTATCTGTAGTACAGACTGATGTGATCTATGAAATCATCCTTCCTAGCTCTAATCAAAAGACGCACGGACACACATGCCAACGAATACCGCCAATTTACCCATTATCCGAAGAATCGCAAACTCCAAAACGAATTACAAAAACTGGACAGACGTGGAAGAGATAAGGGCCACATCTCAGCGTTTTGAGGTAGCGGCGTCCTTCTGCGTTTATCCGCACTGCAGCGCAGCCTCCGCTTAGCTGGACCAGACCATGGTTGCCAGATCATCCCGAAACATACTCTCCTCAAAGCACGACTACCGTATATTAGAAAGACATGGACTAAAAACTCATTCATTCATTCTTCCGCTTAATCATCTCCACGCCTTTCCAACCACATTCATGACAGGACGCCAATCTATCGCTGGGCACACACTCACTCACTCACGTACTTTAAGGAGCAATTTAGAGCATTCAATTTACCTTGAATTTAAGTTTTTGGTCTGTGGAAGAAACCGGAGAGCCCTGAGGAAACCCACATGGACTCAGGAAGAACTTGGAAACTCCATACAGATTGAGATTCGCACCTGGAATCCCCAGCACTGAGAGACAAACGGGCTAACCACTAAGCCACCGTGCCATCTGGACTAAAAACTTAACTTTCAAATTTGCAATTGTTTTGTATTGGGATACAAGAAAACCATTATTCATTCATTCATTCATTATTTTCAACACAATTTCGGTGTGTGTCCCCTACTATAGGGTTAGGGGGGGAGGGGGGGCGGACCAATCTATCACTGGGCTGGGACAATTACTTTAACATTAAATACAGTTGTTTTTTTTTAAGTCCATTGTCACAGGTATATAAAAATAAAGCATCCGGCCATTAATTGTGGATAATAGTCTGCTTACAATGTAGTAAAAACAGTTTGGGGAAGGCTATTTTCTGTTTAGCATGGCTGTGTCACAATTCACAAAGCAAGGCATGGTTGGGTCAGTTTGGTGTCAAAAACCTTGATGGCCCACCCAACAACTTTGGCATTATTAAACATGAGTTAGCCAGTTATATCCTCTAATCCAGGGGTGTCAAACCTAATTGCACTGGGGGCCAAAACTCAAAGCACACCTTAGGTCGCAGGCCTAACAGGATAAACATTTATTGAACACACTAAAAGTTAATGTTTTCTGAACATAAATAGGAATAAAAACAGGCAGGAATATTATGCCACAGTAAACTACTGTAATACATTGCTCTCTATAAAAGTATCACTTGTCAAAATTAAAAAATGAACATGAAAACTATGAACACGCAGCAAAAAACATTACAAAATTAAATTAAAATAATGTTTTTCCACAAAAGTAAAAATAACAAATCAAATCATTGAGTTTAATTTGCTCTTGGGCAAATTTAGAAAAATAAACTTAACCTTATTACATATCTATATTTCTGCTCTTCCTTTAAATGTTCCTGATAAAATCAGACAAATTTAAAATATGAGCATGGTCTTAAAACATATTGCCGTATGTCATTAACAACAATAAAAATAGATCAATGTAAAATGATCTTGTGGGCCGGATATAATTGTATTACTGGCTTGTTATGGCTCACAGGCCATGAGTTTGACATCTATGCTCTAATCCAACATCACTGTCAAAATGACTCCCCAGTGGAGTGTAATCAACATTATAATGTTGTGGGCAGAAATAAATAAATGAATGAATGAATGAATAAATAAAGAAAGAAATGCATTGGTGAAATTTACACTATTGGCAGATAATGTCAGTGATGTGATGTCACTGTGTTGCTGGATTACCCTAATATGATTGGGTTCCATAATTTTTAGGCTAAAGAAGAGAAAGTTTTGGGAACAGAAGTAGTAGTTATGATGCTGCATTTGTATAGATATTTACATTTTAAAACATGATTTTTTATGTTGATAATAATACTGGGCAGCACGGTGGCTTAGTGGATAGCATGTTTGACCTCTCAGTGCAGCGATCGAGGTTTGAATCCCAATTTTGTTGGAGTTTCCATGTTTTCCCACAGTGCAAAAACATTTTGGATTCAAGGTAAATTGAATGCTCTAAATTGCCCTATATAGAGTGTTTATGTGCCCAGTGATATATAGGCGCCCTGTCCTGGTGAATCTGCCCAATGCCCGAAACATTCTCCTGGATGGGCATGGGGAATTCTCCTGCTATCCTAGAGGATTAAGCAGAAGAAAATGAATGAATGAACAATAATCCTTTCATTCATTCATTATCTTCCGCTTATCCTCTATTAGGGTCGCGGTGGGGTTCCCCATGCCCATCCAGGGGAGAACGTCTCGGGCGCTGGGCAGATAGACCCAGGACAGGGCGCCAATTCATCGCTGGGCACACACTCACTCACACATACACACTCTAAATTGGGCAATTTTGAGAAATCAATTAACTTGATCCATGTTTTTGGACTGTGGGAGGAAACCGGAGAACCCGGAGGAAACCCACGCAGACACGGGGAGAACATGGAAACTCCACCCAGATGGGGATTCGAACCGGGAATCCCTAGCGCTGAGAGGCGAATGTGCTAACCACTAAGCCACCGTGCCGCCTGAATGAACAATAATACTAGTTATAACAGAAATGTAATAATGGTTATCGCCAACAATTTGTTATTCAGGTTGTTCTGAGGATGTAAGATATAAATGTCAGTGGTCCATCTACAGTGTTTGTTGGTAAACAGTAAAGAAATCCATTTAAGACATCGACATTCAAATATTCTTTACTTATTTAAGATCCGAGGACACACACACACACACACACACACACACACACACACACACACATATATATGTATATATATAAGCTAGGCGGCAAGGAGGCTTAGTGGTTAGCACATTCGCCTCTCAGCGCTAGGGATTCCCAGTTCGAATCCCCATCTGGGTGGAGTTTCCATGTTCTCCCCGTGTCTGTGTGGGTTTCCTCCGGGTTCTCCGGTTTCCTTCCACAGTCCAAAAACATGGATCAAGTCAATGGAATTCTAAAAATTGCCCCATATAGTGTGTGTGTGAGTGAGTGTGTGCCCAGCGATGGATTGGCGCCCTGTCCTGGGTCTATCTGCCCAGCGCCCGAAACGTTCTCCCCTGGATGGGCATGGGGAACCCCACCGCGACCATAATAGAGGATAAGCGGGAAATAATGAATGAATACATAAGCTACTGTACGTTTGAATGGTGCTTTACTGAACCCAACCTGGCAACCCTGAATGAATCTCCTTTGTAACACAGAAGGAAAAATCTGCTCAGCCTCATCGCTTCTGTCTGCTGCGAAATTACGTGTAATGTAGACATAATGCTAAACTGAACAATGTAATAATAACGAGAACTGCATAATGAACTCCTACAACAGATGTTTTTTTAGAAAAAGTCGGGAGAATAAGACATCTGTTTCCTACATACGACATACCATTACACCTGCACGCATGCAATGACAGTTCCCAACGTCACCTGGAACTTCACACACTAGACTACTTGACATTCATTGCTATGACGCATTTCCGCTTTTAAATAGTCCAACCAATTGTTTTTAAATTCAAAATAGTGTCTGACATATCACAACATTCATTCATTCATTATCTTCCGCTTATCCTCTATTAGGGTCACGGTGGGGTTCCCCATGCCCATCCAGGGGAGAACGTCTCGGGCGCTGGGCAGACAGACCCAGGACAGGGCGCCAATCCATCGCTGGGCACACACTCACTCACACAGACACACTCTATAGGGGGCAATTTTGAGAACTCAATTAACTTGTTCCATGTTTTTGGACTGTGGGAGGAAACCGGAGAACCCGGCGGAAACCCACGCAGACACGGGGAGAACATGGAAACTCCACCCAGATGGGGATTCAAACCGGGAATCCCTAGCGCTGAGAGGCGAACGTGCTAACCACTAAGCCACCGTGCCGCCTATATCACAACATGTTCCGAAAAACCTTTAAAAATATTAATAACAATTAATAACAATATTGCGAAAACAGCAATTATCTTCAGAACTAGGCCGGTACCGTTGCCCAGTGGTTAGCACACAACGGCGGTTCAGGATCGAATTCCAATCTGGATGGAGTTTTCAGGTTCTCTTCGCGTTTCTTCTCAAGTTTAGCATTTTGCTTCTGGTGTGGCATGCCTACTAGTAGCATGAGATGGTACTGCAGCCTATTCAGGTTGCAAACGTCCCAGGACTGGAATCTGCTCCTTTGTGAGAGGAACAAGAGCACTGCCAACATTGACCTCCAGCGGGCTTGTGATGCGCATAAGACACAATGGGGCGTCTGACAATATGACTGCTTACAGCCCAGGCCATGCAGTCTAATTATTCATTCATTATCTCCCGCTTTATCCTCTAGTAGGGTCGCGGTGGGGTTCCCCATGCCCATCCAGGGGAGAACATCTCAGGCGCTGGGCGGATAGACCCAGGACAGGGCGCCAATCCATCGCTGGGCACACACTCACTCACACAGACACAAACACACTCTATATGGGGCACTTTGGAGAATTCAATTGACTTGATCCATGTTTTTGGACTGTGGGAGGAAACTGGAGAACCCGGAGTAAACCCACACGGACACAGGGAGAACATGGAAACTCCACCCAGATGGGGATTCCAACCGGGAATCCCTAGAGCTGAGAGGTGAACGTGCTAACCACTAAGCCACCGTGCCGCCGCAGTCTAATTAGTATTTATAAAAGAAAATCAGAATCAAACAGTTGCACACGGTTCCATTTACAGATAAGGTTCAGGTTCACACTGAGCACATGTAATAGAAAAATTTTTCAAAAGTCTGGAGATGCCTTGGAAAACATTATGCTGCATGCAACTTTTAACATGGCTGGTTTGGTGGCAAGTCAGATGTGCTCTGTACAGAGATATCTTTGGAAGGATAGTAGGAAGTAAATCCATGGTAAGAAGGTGCAAAAATGTATACGGGCACAACTGATTAATTAAGTTCTCATCTCATTATCGTCCACTTCATCCTATATTAGGGATTAGTCACAGGTTTCCCCATGCCTATTCAGTAGAGAATGTTTCAAGTGCTGGGCAGATTCCCCCAGGACAGGACACCAATCCATCCCTGGGCACTCACTCACACACTATATGGGGCAAGTAAGATATGGCAATTTAGAACTGCCAATTTACCTTGATGGCACGTTTGCGATTCAGATTTGAATCCCAATCTGAATGAAGTTTCTGTTTTCCCGTTGTCCACATGGGTTTTCCTTGGTTTCCTCCCAGTCCAAAAACATGGATGCAAGATAAATTGAATGCTCCAAGTTGCCCCATATTGTGTGTTTCTGTGCGAGTGGGTGTATCTGCTCTGTGCCCAAAACTTTCTCCTCTAGATGAAAATGGGGAATCCCCCCACGACCCTGATAGAGGATTTATTGGTGTTGAGGTTAGCCAAGTTCTTTCACAACAAATCTACTCAACCATGCCATGTATATTGTTTATGAAAGGTTTAGAAAATGACTTTTTTCCAAATTTCAAAGGTTGGAAGCATACTGTTTAAGATGCTTGGCTTTATACCGTTTGTCAAAACAACTAAATAAAACAGCTGAATTTAATGATTAAATGGTAAGTGAGTGAGGCTATCAATTTCAAGGTTGGTGTTCAAATGCCGAGTCTATTAAAGTTACCAGTGTGGGCCCTTGAGGAAGGCTATTAACCCCTTGTTGTAGCTTGGTTCACCCTGTATTCTAACCCCACCATCAAGTTGGGATACTTGTTAGTCGATTTGGATCAAAGCATCTGCAAAATAACGTAATATAATGTCTAAAGACTGGGAAGTCAGGGGTTTATAAAACTGCCATT
>JAFMOD010001508.1:317454-337727 GCA_019802435.1 Corydoras maculifer
TATAATGTCTAAAGACTGGGAAGTCAGGGGTTTATAAAACTGCCATTGCTGCAAATTGAGCATTTGTATTAATACTTAAAAATATGAATACTAATAAAAAATATTAAAGGTGAATATTTCTAAAACATTAAAAAAAAAAACATTTAATATTCCAATTTTGTCTGGTTGAATAGCTGTGGATGCTAATACTTACCAGGATGAGCTGACCAAACGTCAGAATTGGGGCGCCAATCTTTATCAGGGTGTTAATAATTGCACGAAACCTGCAACGTACGTTAAAAAAAAAAAAAAAAAAAAAAAAAAAAAAATTAATTCACATTGAATGGATTTTAGGGCTGCATTAAATAATGTTTTTTTTTTAAAAACACTTTTCGTTTATTGGTCGGCTAAAATATGCTAATTTTGTGAGATTTTTCATGAGGGTTTTCATGAGCTGTATGCCAAAATCATCAGTATTAAAACAATAAAAGACTTGAAATATTTCAGTTGGTGAGCAATGAATGTAAAATATATAAAAGTTTAATTTTATCATTACATTACGGAAAAGAATTAACTTTATCACAATATGCAAATTTTTTGAGAAGGACCAGTATATATTTACATTTAGTCATTTAGCAGACACTTTTATCCAAAGCGACTTACAAATGAGGACATTACAAGTCAGAAGTTATGGAGAAAACCAACTATACTGTAAATTCATCAAACCTGATTGTTATTTGATGCTGCGCCCCCCTCCCCTTTTTTTCTACAACAGGTATTTGTACATATAAAGCCATATTAATTTTTTATACATTATGATAAAAATATCAGACTGTTGCCTGATACCAATGTAATGTTAAAAGGTCCCAAGCATATAAATTTGACATATTCTATGCTAGGAATGCTAGGAGTTTATTTATTTAATTCATTTTATAGGTTACTCTAAATCTTATACATTGCAGTTAATTATTGTACTAGACAAAGGACCAGAAATCTAATGGTTAAAATACCAGCAGAGTTAGGCTCTTAATCAGTATCCAAAACCCTGAAAAACAGCATGTGCTTAATACAATAAATACAAATGTGTGTTCACACCATAACTTTATGGTAGCAGTCAATAGTCTCATTATTGTGCAGATTTCACAAACAAGTACAATATATAATTAAAAAGTAATGTTTATTGTAAATATGAATTTAATATTAATGAATATCAATATAAATAAATTTATATATTTAAATTTATTAATGAATATAAACTTCGATCTACAAGTATATTTAAAAAAGTAAAAACATTAAGATAGATTAAGATATATCAAATTTATCTCACACTAATTAAAATCTGTTAAATACAATAATTTGCACTGATTTCTCATTTTAAAATAGAAGCTGGTTTTAACAACGCATTTCTGTTCATGACATAATGATGTTTTAATACCAGGATGTTCATCACAAATCATAATTTTGAACATATAAGGGGTATATCTTTAAGCTTTAGTGGTTCAACAACAATTAATTAACAAGTTCTAATTAACAAGTTCTACCTCTTCTTCACTGCATAAAGCATTTGGCATGTTTTTTTTTTTTTTTTTGCATAAACATTTTTAAATGTTATCAATTACCAACTGTGAAGTTAAGCTTTTCATCAAACATGATTTCAGAATTCAGGTAAGTCGGAACTGCTGTCCGGCATGAAAAAGTTTACACATTAACAAACCTCTGTATGGTGTCGACCACTCTGATGAGTCTCAGTACTCTAAGAATAAACACAATATCCAGGATCTGGCGACTCGTATAACCTCCAGCTATACGAGTCAGAAAGTCAGAAAAAGCAGACAAGAAATGATAACAACACATAAGTCAATGTTGCTGCAAATGTGTAACTAAGCTAACTGGTTCACTAAATAGTCCAACTGTATATAGAGACATGCAATGCTCTTTAACAAAGCTTTTATGGCTTGAAAAGTCCAGAGAATTTCTTGAACCAAACACTAACCCAAATAAATACTTTCAAATTAGCTTACAAAATATCAATACATTTATTAAAATTTTGAATTTCTTCTTATATTAAGCTATTCCAATATGATTTTATTACAAATTGCAAAGCTATGGGAAAAACTCAAATCTCTTTGGAAATTTTTGAAATATTTACCCGATTCTTAAATCAGTCATTAAACTGAAAGTCAGAAGTGAAGCTCTGCTTAAAGCAATTTGGGCAGAGAACCATTCTTATGAGTAAATATTATTGCTCCAGCAAAACTGCTGTCCAGTGTGAAAATTGGTCAAGTGTGATTAAGTGTAACATACAACAAAGTCTGACAGTAATCCATGGCAACAAAAATTGACAAATTGAATAGATATAATAACATATGCTAATATTAACAAACTCACAAGCAATCAGGCCCCGACCAGTCTAGCAACCAAAATTGTAAACAATTTTCAATATGCAGTTGAAAAATTCATGGCTTTATAATCATATTTAATCTTGAAATAACATGACATGGTAGTGATTTATTTTGGAATAGTGCTAAAAATATTTAGTGTGTGCTTGTGTGTGAGTAGTAAACTTACAAGATCTCACAGCAGAATTGATGACTGTTGCCAGCAAAGCAGACACAATGATGATTGTATCAAACCTGTAAGATTTGTTTTGTCTTTAACGTTAGCATTTACAGTTTAAAATGTTGCAGTGCTTTACAAGGAAATTGCGAAAACATTTAATACTAACATACAAAACAATATTAATAAGAAAATACAAATAATAATGTATAAATTTAAAGAATAAAATATCAAATAAACATGATTAATAAAAGAATAACATACCAAACAATAAAATATAGCAATAAAATTAAATACTTACCAGTTCCAGAACTGATGTTTAGCAAAAAAGGCACGTGGTTCATATGTGTACAGCTTGAGTAAGATCTCCATTATGTAGAGCATGAGAAAAATCCATTCAGAAATAGATACTGCAGGATTCTCCTCATCCAGCCCAATAAACACAGCATTAATCAGAATGACCACATCATACACATAAACAAATGCCCTACAAAAAATAAAATGGTTGTACTGTTTGTTAGCATTTTAAATAAGGAACATTGGCTATTGACTTATCGTGTATTATTTACTTATCTTATACTATATCATATAGAAAGTGTTTATTTTTGCTATCAAAATTTGGCCACTTTTGAATATTGAAAGATCATGGGATTTATTCAGAAGTGCCAAAAATCTACGCATCTACAATACATGAGCTAATATTTAAGAAAATAAAAAATATTGTATTAATTCAACTGCAATTTATTATCACAAATAATTAAAGTGTTTTATAGCTTGTCAGCTTGCTGTTATGGGAATACGTGAACTACTATTTTTTTTTACTACAAACTCTGAGCTTCAGACAGGTTGTGCTATTGCTATAACACAACAGATCACTTGAGACTTTATTTATATGACTCAACAAAGACACTGTTGAAACTGATGCATGCGCTACCTGTGCCGGACCATCCTAAAAATCAGTTTGCTGGCAGCTGATTCGTACAGAGCAGGTATCCAGTTCTGCAGTGGATGTGGGTGAGCCCTCAAGGTAATAACCTGAATATTTAGCAAGTCAGCCAACTGCACGAAGGCCACCTTTCCTGTAACAAACGAAGTCGTAATTTTTTAAAAGTCCTTTTTGCATATTTGAGGCAAAATATGACATTTTTTTTAAAGTAATAAAGTAATAAACAAATGAGAAACCTACAGGTAATCCCAGTGCTGCAAAGAATCACAAATTATCATTGTTATGCAGTTCCTCAGCCTGAACTGTATACCAGTAAATATGTGTACCACTTATCAATAATGTTGTACAGCATATAGACAAAAGAAATAGGACCCACATCAATCAGTTCTATTCCTACAGATGCATAAGGTTCAGAATCTAGTCACGCATTTTTAGACAACTGTATACTTTCAACTTAATGGGAACAGTTCTTTTTCATAAAAAGATGGTTGGGTGCAAACCAACAAACGGCCAATACCAAATCTTCTGACCACTATAATGTTAAACTATATCATGGAGATTCAGACTCAGGCTTTTTAAAGAGCTTTACACAGGTACATTTCAATAAAATGCCATTCATTATCTTCCACTTTATCCTCTACTAAGGTCGCAGTGGGGTTCCCCATGCTCATCCAGGGGAGAACGTTTTGGGCGCTGGGATACACCCAGGACATTGCGTTCAATATAATGTAATTCTAATAATAATAATAATAATAATAATAATAATAATAATAGTATATGAGTGCCCAAGTACTTTTTGCATTTTACAAAAACATTTTTTTTTTTTTTTTACAAAACATGACTATTACTTTAAAAGCTAGTATTGTGTTAAGTAGTTTAAGAGTTAGACATTGTTTATGAGTTTATTTTACCAAATGAACTACAATTAGTACGACATCCATAAATAATTGACTTGCTCGTTTTTATTAAATGTAATACCCTGACAACTAACCCACTAAACATGTTTGAAACAGCGGACATAATTATTTTTTTTATGTACTTAAATTTATTTGCTACAAGAAGGACAACTGTACTTTCATTTATAACCTAAAGTGTTAAAAA
This sequence comes from Corydoras maculifer, assembly GCA_019802435.1. Taxonomy (NCBI): domain Eukaryota; kingdom Metazoa; phylum Chordata; class Actinopteri; order Siluriformes; family Callichthyidae; genus Corydoras; species Corydoras maculifer. Next base: position 322,037 of record JAFMOD010001508.1, read on the forward strand.
AACCTAAAAAACTAGTTTAAATAACATTAAATAATTAATTGAACAGATATTTTTCATATACATTGGCATTTAGACCACATTTACAGTAAATGAGGAAGAAGGGTGTTTCGGACCAATGCGTCCTTTGCTGGGAGGATCCATTACGCTCCATAGAAGCTCACAGTAAGCATCACTGATGTCCGGCTGGACAAGACGCACCAACTGGTTCCAGCGCACTCGATTGACAGTTGGCTCCTCCCCTGGTCCACTTTCTTCATGCAGCAAAGAAAATGCTTGGCACAGCTTCTGTCTTTTAGCCTTTACAAGCTGTCGAACCTCCTCCTTCACTCAAAGAGATTAAATAACAAATTTATTAAATATTACTATTTAGAATTTTTATTACAAGTTTTATGACAATCTAAACCTGTAACTAAAACACATTCTGTGATGGCATAATGTAATAGCTTGTTTTTTAAATTACATTTATTTAATATTGTGTTCTATCTAGTTTTGCCTTTGAGTTGTAAGGAAAGGGAGTAATCTGTCACCAACACGGTGGCCATTTTTAAATGCTGCCTTTTTGTATTTAACTTTAACTAGGTTTTCAAATGGAAAATTCAAGGTGCGTGACACAGAGAACTGCTAGTTGTTATTCAATCTGTAATTCACATTTTTAAACAAACTAAAAAATTTAAATTAAAATAGGTTCAAGTGATCAGTCGTCCAAACATATTATCTTAAAAAATAAATTAATACAAAATGAAAATAATAATAATAATAATAAAATACCTTCAGGTATTTTTTGTAGTTGTTGTACACAACAGCAAGAAAGACTGACATAAAAGTGTATGTGTTAATGACAATGTATAAAATAAAGAAAATGGCAAAGAATGAACTGTAGTTGTAGGCTGGCATCCTGAAGAACAAAAGCAAAAAGAAACAACACAAATTAATTGTTTAGCATAACTTAAAATTACAAAATAAAATTTTTACACACACACATACACACACACACACACACACACTATAGCAGCAGCACATTTACAAAGAATAATATATACTTACATGACATCAGGGCTGTTGGCGGTAGTTACTAAAACATACAGTTCAAAGACGATATCCAGATAATTTGTAAAGTATGGGGCTCCATCCATGGTTTTAAGGTTTCTAAAAGTAAAAAAAAAACATAAAACATGGATTGAAAAGCATAACATAAAAAGGGTAAATGAGTGTGTGAAGATTTAGTTTCGTGTCGTGGTAAATTTACAGAAGGTTACCAAATGTATATCTGTAAAGCACACATTTTGACATATTTCTCCTATGCATAGCAAGAATCGATGTAGCCACTAAAAAAAGAGGGTGGTGGCTTCAAAAATGGCGGCCTTGTGCTCCCATGTAAACAGGTTTAAAATGATTACACACTAACAAAAATGTGATGGGGGGGGGGGGGGGGGGGGGGGGGGGGGGGGGGGGGGGGGGGGGGGGGGGGGGGGGGGGGGGGGGGGGGGGGGGGGGGGGGGGGGGGGGGGGGGGGGGGTTTAGTTTTTCCATTTGTTAAATGTCTCTCGCTGTCCTACATTGTTGTTGCTGCCTGGCCGCTCAAGGAGGATGAGTCCCCCACTGAGTCTTGGTCCTCCCAAGGTTTCTTCCTTGAATAACAACATAAAAGGGAGTTTTTTCTTGCCACTGTCGCTTCGGCTTGCTCTTTGGGGGTTTAAAGGCTTTTCATTCTGTAAAGCCGCTTTGTGACAATGTACTGTTGTAAAAAGCGCTATATAAATAAATAACTTGAACTTGAACTTGATAGTAAATACTGTTAATACTAGCTATTATTCCTTATTGATCACCCTAAATTATTCTACAAACTGAAAGATTTAAGTCATTTCCTTCCATCACAATAAATTATGTCATTATTTGGCTGTACTCTAAATGCATTTCTAATAGTTGTCAGTCAAAATTCTCATAACAGACAAATATAAATGAAAACCTTGGTAAATGTTTTTATTATATTCCCTATATTTTCATGATTCCAAACTGATCCTGTATTAGGACATAACAATTTGACATGATATCTGTGAAATTTAAAGATTCTGTAATGTAAACCATGTGGCTGATCCTAAAAATATAATACTGTGTCTACATACAAGTTTTCTCCAACATCAAAGCTATATCAAGCGCTTTGCTGCAAATAGACAATTTTTGCAAAATTCTAAATGAATTCTAGACATATACAGTGCCTTGCGAAAGTATTCAGCCCCCTTGAACTTTTGCCACCTTTTCCACATTTCAGGCTTCAAACAAAGTATGAATGTAAAATATGAAATTGTAATTTTCTCAATTTTTTGGGATGAATCAACAACAAGTGGGACACGATCGTGAAGTGGACAGAAATTTATTGGATATTTGAAACTTTGAAAAAAAGTTTGAAAGTTTGAAAAAAAAAACTGAAAAGTGGGGTGTGCAATATTATTCAGCCTCCTCGTGTTAATAGTTTGTAGCGCCACCTTTTGCTGCGAGTAGCTGTCGCTTGGGATATGTCTCTATCAGTTTTGCACATCAAGAAACAGAAATTTTTGCCCATTCTTCCTTGCAAAACAGCTCAAGCTCAGTGAGCTCCACAGAGCTCATTCTCGATTGGATTCAGGTCTGGATTTTTGGAGTTTTCTTCCAGAATGGTCCTGTATTTGGCCCCATCCATCTTCCTATCAATTTTAACCATCTTCCCTGTCCCCGCTGAAGAAAAGCCGGCCCAAACCATGATGCTGCTACCACCATGTTTGACACTGGGGGTGGTGTGTTAAGGGTGATGAGCTGTGTTGCTTTTACGCCAAACATAACATTTTGCATTGCATTTTGTGTGCAAGTTCGATTTTGGTTTCATCTTACCAGAGCACCTTCTTCCACATGTTTGTTGTGTCTCCCAGGTGGCTTGTGGCAAACTTTAAACGAGACTTTTTATGGATATCTTTGAGAAATGGCATTCTTCTTGCCACTCTTCCATAAAGGCCAGATTTGTGCAGTGTATGACTGATTGTTGTCCTCTGGACAGAGTTTCCCACCTTAGCTGTAGATCTCTGCAGTTTTTTATTTAAAAAAAAAAAGTTTCAAATATCCAATATCCAATAAATTCCATTTCACTTAACTATGTTAAGTGGAATGTTGTTGATTCTTCCCAAAATAATTACAATTTAATATCTTTACGTTTGAAGCCTGACATGTGGCAAAAGTTTTAAAAATTCAAGGTGGCCAAATACTTTTGCAAGGCACTGTAGTTTTTCTTATAAAACATCTGACCCACATTGAAAACGACATTTTATATTAATGATCATGGTTTTAGAATGGGATGTTTAAAAGCTTAAGCTATGAGCAGATATGCCACAGCACATCCCACGATTCTGTTTAGGATCATATATTTAAAATAATTATAATAAATTGTGAATTTTTAAGCCAGTTTGGACATGTTTTGCTACATAGAGTATGTGTGTGTGTGTGAGTGTGTGTATATACCGTTTGCCAACCAGTTTCAGAGCCATAAGGGAAAACATCAATACACTGAACATGAAGAGACAAAACACGACCATGATTTGAGGCAGTGCATTACGGATACTTCTAAATGCTCTGCGCAGCTACATTCACAACAAAGAGAGAGAGAGAGAAAGAGAGCGAGACACACACACACTTTCAGTCATGAAATGACTTTTCGTAGACTTTCTTTTTTTTTTTTTTAAAAGACTTGCCCAACTCTGTCCTCTACCCTAACCACAAATGTAACTAAAAGTATCCTAACATTTAAATGGGCTTGATAGCGCAATATTATAATGTCATATTAAATAGAACATGTAATACAATTATTAATATTTTTATTAAAGTAATGTTATACTATAATAAATAAAACTCAAATAATATTGTAATCATTAAATGTATGCAATAAGGTATGGATAGGTTAGGGGTGAACATGTAAGAGGTACCTGCCGTCCCTCAGTAATGTTGACCAGAAGAAGTGGCCGCAAAACTCTAGACCATCGCACTGCAGAGTGACCACAAACTTTTAAAATTCCATATATAGCAAGATCCACCAAGCACAGCTGAAAGATAATAATATTCATTATGTAATTTCTTAAGCTCCCTAAAATCTTAAAATGTTGTTCATTGTGATATTTAAAAGCTTTACATGAGCACATTTGACATGGGCACACTAAGTGGTTGTGAAAATGCGAGCAGTCACTCATTAACATGTCCTTTAATTTTGCCATTTCAGATTTTGACCAAAGTGTAGAGACACGTCATTAAGACTCCTGGAAACAATGTTGAAATTATCAACATTTTATATTAAAAGGCTACTGATAATGCCTAATGTCTAATTCCTATCCTCAATATTTATGCTGTTTTATGCACATAGTATGCATTTAGACTGTCAACCTACTTGGTTCTAAAGAGATTTTAACTAAATAAACTATAAAATACAAAGTGAGTACTGCAAGTCATTGTGGTGTCTGACATTTAACAAGAGATATGAACTGCATACTTGTTTAATTATGACTACTGGTTCTGTTCTAGACTTTTTTTACTGTTCTTAGTTAAATCTCAAAGCCTGTGGAGTCTGACAGTTAATCTTTCCTGCCCAATCAACAACAAAAGTGCTGATGTGGTAAAAGTTGAGGGTAAAATTCACTTCTTTGCAGGTTGCTTATTCTTAGTCTATCATGCATATACACACCATTTAGTAGATGTGATAAAATTTCCTGCATATAATTAAAATTTTACTGACTTAAAACATTATCTCAAATAAATAAGTAAACGGTGAGTGCTTGTGAGGTCGTAAACCAAATGTAAGAGTAGTATTACCATGACAATAATAATAAGGCAGATGTTTTTGGGATCTCTGATAAAAATACGTTGTGGAATGACTTTGGCAAAGTGAACCAGGCGGACTGTAAACACTGTTAAGCACAACAGCTCAATCACTGAAGTAGCCTGAAACAAACACACACCACAACATGTACATGAACATACCCACATAGGAATCTACTAATAATTATTAATGAGCAATATTAGAATATATAACCAGCTGGTCACAAATACTATTCCTAGAGAACAATTATCATTATATCATATATATATATATATATATATATATATATATATATATATATATATATATATATTATATACAGTTAGGTCCATAAATATTTGGACAAACACAATCCCTTCAGGGGCTCAAAAGTAATTGGACAAATTAAGTAATTGTTAATAAAATATTTGTTTCTAATACTTGGTTGAAAAAAGACTTTGTTGGCAATGACTGCCTGAAGTCTTGAACTTATGGACATCATCACCGCCTTTCCCGTAGCAGTTTTCAGTTGCTGTTTGTTTGTGGGCCTTTCTGTCTGAAATTTTGTCTTTAATAAGTAAAATTGGGTTGCGATCAGGTGACTGACTTGGCCATTCAAGAACTTTTCACTTTTTTGCTTTAATAAACTCCTGGGTTGCTTCGGCTTTATGTTTCAGGTCATTGTCCATCTGCATTATGAAACACCGACCAATCAGATTGGCTGCATTTGGCTGAATTTGAGCACACAGTGTGTTTCTGAATACCTCAGAATTCATCTGGATGCTTCTGTCCTGTATGACATCATCAATAAACACTAGTGACCCAGAGCATCTGGCAGCCATGCATGCCCAAGTCATCACACTGCCTCCACTGTGTTTTACAGACGATATGGTATGCTTTGGATCATGAGCTGTACAATGCCTTTGCCATGCATTTTTCTTTCCTTCATTCTGGTAGAGGTTGATCTTGGTTTCATCTGTCTAAAGAATGTTTTTCCACAACTGTTCTGGGTTTTTTTTTAGATGTTTTTAGCAAGTCCAATCTAGCCTTTTTATTCTTGAGGATTAAGAGTGGCTTGCACCGTGCAGTGAACCCTCTGTATTTACTTGCATGCAGTCTTCTCTTTATAGTAGACTTGTATATTGATACGCCTACCTCCTGGAGAGTGTTGTTCACTTGGTTACCTGTTGTGAATGGGTTTATCTTCATATAAAATCAATACTGACATGGAAAGAACATAAAAATCTGGCATAGCCAAAAAATATGGGACAGAAACACAGTAGAAAGTATTCATCCAACATCAGCAATTTAATACGTACATCCAATTTACATATTGCCATGTTTTTTATGGTAGAAAACCCAAACACCCGAAAACTGACCCATGGTCTTCTTGCCATCAAGCCAAAGTGCTAACCACTTTCATTTTATCACAGAGATGTAAATCTAAGATAAAACAAAGATGATTGAAATAAAGTATGGTGTGTGTGAGGGTATGAGTGATTACTGACCCACAAGGGCAAGGGGATGAGAGCCGGGGCCTCAAAAAGTGCAAGTGCTAAATCCACCATGATAAAGACATAAACACACACACGAAGCATCCAGTGATTATACAACAGGTACAACCTAGAACACACCACAGAAAAAAAAGTGGTCCCCTGAAGACAAACATGTTATCTACAAAATGCACACAAGCCCATGCAGTCTTGCAATAGCTTACCTTAAGGTAAACACCAAAAATATTTGTTATTATTTATTTTATTATAATTTGTTTAATGCAGAATAGTGGGACAGTAAATCAATGGCAGTTACTGTAAGAAACTAAAGAAAGCTAATATGGAAAGCTACATTCTTCTGTATAGCAGCATGATGTGGACATTTTCCAATATTAATATAATTATATATGCACATGCACAAAGAAAGAAAGAAAGAAAGAAAGAGCAGTGTAGATGTTTTTTTATACCTTACTGCCTGTGGTGTTGTATTGAAGATGATGTTCCTGTTATGCTGAGCATCTGAGACATAAACAGCAGCCAGATTTAACCTCTAAACACACACAGATACAGACAGACACAAACACACATTTTATTTCATTCACTGCGGGAACTTCCATAGACTCCCATTCATTCATCAAAGACATACTTATTCATTATCTTCCGCTTTATCCTATATTAGGGTCGCGTTGGGGTTCCGCATGCTCATCCAGGGGAGAACGTTTCAAGCGCTGGGCAGATACACCCAGGACAGGTGTATCTGTTGCTGGGCACACACTCACTCACACAGACACACTCTATATGGAGCAATTTGGAGAAATCAATTGACTTAATCCATGTTTTTGGACTGTGGGAGGAAAGACAAGTCTCTTTTCCATTTGTCAGAAAAAAAAGCAACAAACGCCTTGATTTGTAATTTTTCCAGTGTTAAACACCAAACAGCAATGATAGCTCTTTGATAGTCATCAGACAGTAATGTTATTGCATGATAGTTTTTACATGCAATACAAAAATATGATACATAATTTTATCAAACATATTATATGGCTCACTCATGCAATATATGTCACAACTGCCACTTAATTTTTATTGTTGCATTTAAACACTAAAAACTTTATATTTTAGTATATTGCATTTACATTTGCTTCAAAAAAGTTCTTATTATTGCTACTGATTATTCTTATTATATTTGTAGTACATTATAACTCGGCAAACAGTGCAACTGGAACATCTGCAATTTCCCCCTGGGAATCGATAAAGTATTCTGATTTTGTTTTTCAAGTTTTTTTGTTCAAGTTTTCTGATGAGGTTTGGCATGGGCATTTCGATATATACTGTATGCTGTTTGTACCCTTTACTCTATTTGTGGTCAAGACTTTTGCATTACCACCATGATCTTTTTTTATTATTTCTTCATGGTGGTGGATTCTTCTCAGCAATGCAGTGATATCAACATGGTCTGGTATGCTGACAACGTGGACCTGACACAGCAGTGCTGCAGGAAATTAAAGGCCCATTCACAGTGTTGGACTAAGAATAATTTACCAACCAAAAATGTTCACTACCAGAATCCTGTGGGCAGCATCCTATTAGCACTGATTAATAGCTGAAAAAAAACTAGTGCAATAAAGTATTTGTATGGAATAAAATGAACCATGACTGGACAGTTTTTAAAACTCTAGCAGCACAGCTTTATTTGATTCAAACAGTGTAACACACCACTATAGCAGAGTCACCACACTATTAAGAATGATTCACCACATTAACAATACCTGTGTTGTGGAAGTCCTGACCATTAAAGAACAAAGTAAATGAGACTTTAAAGTATGTAGAGAAAAACAGTGCATCTGTATTGTTAGCAGATCTGACACATTGGACAATATAAGTGTAAAAAAAAAAAAACTAAAATAAATAAATAATTTTAAAAAAATAATAAAAAAATTGGGGATTCCAGGTTCAAATCCCAAGTTGGTGTCCGCGTAGGTTTTCCCCGGTTTACTCCCACTTTTATTAATTTTAGAGTAAATTAAATACTCTAAATTGCCCTTTATAGTGTGTGTTTGTGTATGTGAGAGAGTAAGTGTGCCCAGCGATAGCTTGGCGCCAAGTCCTGGGTGTAGCTGCCCACCTTCCCAAAAAAACAAAAAAAAACCCTAGAATAGGATTAAGCTGAAAAAATGAATGAACAAAGAGATGCACCAGTTTGGGTATCAGTTGAGTGTTTGTATCACACTTTTTAACCGCTCATCACTAGTTGTGATTGCTTAAGTAAGGAGTTTAAACTTTGAAGAAAAGTGTAACAACTGTTTCAATTATGATGCTTTTTAGAGGGGTTGCTTCTTTTTGCATATTAAAAATGACTAATTTTGTGCTTGTTACAGTACGAAGTATAATGTTGTTATCTTAATGTGATATTTTTCAAATGTTTTCAACAAATGTAGTCTTTCCATAGCAATCAACATCGGTCTCTCCAAAACGACGCCATGTGTTAATCATTACTACCATGACATACGCCACAAAGAAACATATAACCCAGAAAAGATGCCTTAATTTAAAAATAACTATACTAAAGTACTATACTATTACTGTAGCAGCAGAGTATTTATCAACTGTCATTGAAGTCAGTGTAATACTGGGCTAATCAGTCCTGACATGTATTCGGTTGCACATTGGTCAGCAAATATGCATTTAAGCACAAAAGCGGGCGAATAATGTGCTGTATATAACACAACAATAAAAAAAAACATTCCGTCGCTATGTTTTTTATTATTAACACTGAACATATTATACAATTTTTCAGAGATAATGCAGCGTACATTAGTGAGTTTGTTGAATTTAAACCCGCGACTTTGCTTACATGTTCTCCGGTGTCGTTAATTTCCTTGTCGGACCGTGCGCCGTCCATAACACCGTTGTCTTGGGATTTTTCTGGCTTTTCTTGCTCAGCCATGTTTCCCTTTCTCAATCCCCAAACTTTTTTTATCCACAGGATTTTTCCTCCCTCCGCCTCGGCGTCTGTTTCTGAGTAGAGGAAATCCCGTGTTCAGATTCACCGCCGTTTAAATTTCCCTATCAATCCTTTTATTGTCCTCAGTTTTTAAGCCATGAACATGTCCATCTTCGGGTTTTTCTTTAGTTTTATCAGTATTTATCAGTACAGCTAAGTTAAAAATGTGTGAGATGTGGTGGGTGTGGGCTGGATCCTGACCGTCATGTGACGGAGGGGAGCAGTGTGACATCGGATTCTGTAGCCATCAGATTCTGTGACCTTAGATGGCACTATTGCAAATTCGCTCTCCGCAAATCCATTTTAAAATATTTTGGAGGTCAGTGATGCTTAAAAAAACCATCCATCCATCCATCCATTATCTTCCGATTTATTCTATATTAGGGCCGGGGGGGCCATCTCCAGGGGAGAGCGTTTCGGGCGCTGGGCAGATACACCCAGGACAGGGCGCCAATCTATCGCTGGGCATGCTTTAAAAAATGCAAAATAAAATATTTAAAAGCAGGATAATAAAAAACGTGTTTTTGGTATTTGTTGTCAACTGCTTATTAGTCTTGTGAAGATAAATGAAGGTGTACTACATTCTAAGGAATTGTTTACATTTTAATATATTGGGCTTTTGTCACTTATTTTTGTCAATTATTAACTTATTTGTGCCTCTTAGTGTAAACCAAATAGCTATAGTTTTTCTGGACAAAATATTTACTGAGGTAAAATGGGTCATATTTTTGATTTGCTATCAAAAGCTAAAGCTGTTCGCGTAGTAAATTCGTGCGTGTGTCATTTTCGGGTTTACATTAGCAACAGCGCCCTCTATGGTCACAGAATCTGATGGTCACAGCATTCGGTGTTACAGCGGAACTAGCAGAACACAGACACACTTTAGATACTTATGTAATTATATATTAATTCATTCATTCATTATCTCCCGCTTTATCCTCTATTAGGGTCGCGGTGGGGTTCCCCATGCCCACTCAGGGGAGAACATATCGGGCGCTGGGCAGATAGACCCAGGACAGGGCGCCAATCCATCGCTGGGCACACACTCACTCACACAGACACACTCCAAACGGGGCAATGTTGAGAATTCAATTAACTTGATCCATGTTTTGGGACTGTGGGAGGAAACCGGAGAACCCGGAGGAAACCCACGCAGACACGGGGAGAACATGGAAACTCCACCCAGATGGGGATTCGAACCGGGAATCCCTAGCGCTTGAGAGGCGACTGTGCTAACCACTAAGCCACCGTGCCGCCCGTAATTATATATATAAATCTAAATAATTTTTTGAATATTTATTGAGTATAAATATAATCAATTTGGGTTATAAAATCTTATTTTAGACTTCGTGAATGGGTTTGAAACTTTTTAGACTACGAAACACAAAAACATATATGATCATGACTTATACATGCAGTAATTCACACCTTTAGGCGAGTTTTGTGATATTTAATATCTATTCATAACCAGGGAAGAACGTTTTAGGCGCTGGGCAGCGCAGGACAGGGCGCCAATCTATCGCTGGGCACACTTAAGACACACAGTATCCGTTTTACCTTGACTCTATCTATCTGTGGGAGGACGTGGAGGAAACCCCACCCAGATTGGGATTTGAACTTGAAATCTCCAGCGCTGAGAGGCGAGCGTGCTAAGCCACCGTGCTGCCTATTTAATTTCTAATTTGAGTTTTTTTATTTTATTTTACTTTTTACACAAGTTGCATCTAAGCAGCAATACAGTGTTCTAAACCGGAACCCCTAAAACCAAAACATTGGAGGAAAAAAGCAAAAACTCCTCAAAAACTATTTGTTTTGTTTTGGAAGGTAGAAACTTAGTAAGGACCAAGGCTCAGTGGGGTACTCATCCTCTTTGAGTGGCTATGCACAATATCTGCTTTTTTCCATAATACTACCAAAAATGAATTTTTGTGTTGCCTTGTTTCATTATTTTTGCTTATTCCTATACTAGGGACTAGGGTTGTGTGGGCATCCCTATGCCCATCCAAGGGAGAACATTTTGAGCACCAATCCATCACCTGCCATAATCTTACTCACTATATACGGATCATTTAGAGCAGCCAATTCACCAATTTTTTGGATTGGTTACCCCACACAAATATGGGGAGAGCAAAGAGACTCCACTTAGATCAGGTAGAGAACATTAAGAAGGATTTTTGTAAGTGGTATACCTTGCCACAAAACAGTGTTTTTTTATTTTTGTTTATTTATTTTGCAAAAAATGTGATGATCATAATTTGAAAACAGCAATGACTGTAGCACAGAGAAAGAGTACAACTGATTTTCAGAAGGTTACACCAGTCACTAATCAGAGATTTTTTATTGGGTTTTTGACCACTAGTAAAGGTAGCAGGCCCCTACAGCCCTATTAAGTAGCTAGGAATACGGGGGGAAAAAAGAATACATTCTCTTCACATAAAAATATTATCTAAAATCAAATGTTTATTTCTAAAATGTTTTAAAATCAAGACTATTTTCATTTTCAACATGTGTAATAATTTTATGTTTTATAGGTTATGTGAATATTTTATCAGGTGAAGGGTACATATTAAATTATAAACAAAAGTCCAATAAGTGTGTGGGCCACATCAAAGATGAATGCATTTCTTAAAGTAAAAGTAAAAAGAAAAATTTTGTCATAATTTTGTCATAGATTTATCATTTTCGGGCGGCACGGTGGCTTAGTGGTTAGCACATTCTCCTCTCAGCGCTAGGGATTCCCGGTTCGAATTTTCGAGTTTCCATGTTCTCCCTGTGTCCACGTGGGTTTCCTCCGGGTTCTTCGGTTTCTTCCCACAGTCCAAAAACATGGATCAAGTCAATTGAATTCTCCAAATTGCCCCATATAGAGTGTGTGTGTGTGAGTGAGTGTGTGCCCAGCGATAGATTGGCGCCCTGTCCTGGGTCTATCTGCCCAGCGCCCGAGACGTTCTCCCTTGGATGGGCATGGGGAACCCCACCGCGACCCTACTAGAGGATAAAGCGGGAGATAATGAATGATTTATAATTTTCAATTAGGTACTAAACAAACGCATAAGATGCTGCATATGAACTAACAACAGGCAAATTAGACATGCTACCTCTCTTGAATTTATGTACTGTACATTATGTAAATTTAAAAGAACCACCTGACAATTAGAATTATATTGAATAACATTTGTGTTAAAAAGATAAAAGAAAAGATTTACCACACAATCTATCAACGTATGAACTTAAACGTATCATCGCCATCAAAATAAAATAATAAAAAAGCTGTAATTTCTTAGACAATGCAACAATGCAAAAATTATATTATACATATTTTATATTATACGTATATACGTAAATTACACCTAGAACACTTATCATTACATTTTGTACTAAATTGGTCCCATATTGTAGAATTATCAACCAATTCGGAAAGGTTTAAAATTGCTTAGGCATAATAAACTCTAGTAAATACATTTGCATTTGTATGGAACACTTATTTGGTGAAGCAGTATAAAGCACTGAAATGCTAAATAAATGGCTCATAATAAGGTTTAATGTGGTAATTACCATACTCTGCCATAGTCAAAATGTTGAAATGGGTGTTTAAAGGAGTTTGGGATATTGTGGATTTGATCTGATAGAAGAAAATGCACCAATATGTTGCACAGCATTTGGTTCGACACTGTGGGCTGAGCTTGTGTGCCGATATAGCACTGTATCCTTAGCATTTCCTTTCCAACAGACGACAGAGTCCAGCAGTCCTGCAACTTGATAAGATGAGTTTTTTGGGAACAGCATAGCTGGTGTGCAACATTCAGTAGCTGGGGATACAGCATACAGCTGAGGAGAAACACGCCTCAACTCTAAGAGGTAGTGCCTCCCGATGAGCTCTGTAGCCACCATTATGTAAGCCACCAGAAACAGGAAGAGAGGCACAGAAAATTTTGAGGATTTGCGAGTAAAAAACATCAGGAAGAACATAAAAGTAGAAGCCCCCACCACCCCAAGCCCCACCCACTCCATTATCCGGTATGGCTCTGGGTTAATGTAATGCTGCAGCCGTTCTGGATGATATAACTTAACATAAAGTGAGTGCAAAATGAATTTGCGTCTTAGCAGATCTTGCACTATGGCAAAGAAGTCATTTCTGGGTAGTGCATCATCTTCCAGCACAACCAGATTTCTTGGTTTGATCATCTCCATGCTTTTGCGAATACAGAACACATAATCTCTTTTCTCTTTCTCAAAGATGTTCACAGCCTCATTATCTTTAGGTCGCTTCACCACACGAAACCGTTTTCCTACCATCAAAGCATCTTCATTCTCCAGAAGCCCTTGTTCCACATCACATACCAGCACCTCAGCACATGGAGCCTCGCCGCAGGCTCGCTGGATGACATCTAGCCTCTGCATCACCTGCAGCAGGTAGTGATACTTCAAGCCTTCTGATCTATGCGCTGTCACCACGGTCACCAAGAGTTCAGGATGATCTGGAATCTGATCTTGCACAGGTTTGCGGTCCATCATGGTCTTCCAATACCTCAGCGCCTTCTGCCCATTAAAGTAGCTGTTCTGTAAAGCCTCATCACTCATCTGATCCAAGTACACTGACTTCAGAAAGTAGTATGAATATAGGAAACGATGGCAGCAAAGTGGCAGGATGACCCCAAATGTGAACACCAACACCAACAGAGCCAGGGTCACAGGATTCAACTTTAGCAGGAACTCCTGCAAGTTGACTTTACATCGACGCATTTGTAAGAAGTTGTGGCTTAATTAAGGCCCTACAAATCACGTGTCTTATCACCCATCAGATTGCACCGCACATTCAGACACCTGTATCAACACACACACACACCTTAGTCAACACATAACACACCACACCACATTGTGACAATGTACTATTGTAAAAAGCGCTATATAAATAAATAACTTGAACTTGAACTTGAACCATGGTCATAAAGGGCATTAAGTAAAAATACTTTTTTTTAAACCTGTCTTGTTTGTTCCAAAGATTTAATGCACTTAAAATAACAATCTGTCTGCAAAAAAACAAGCAGTGCCTTAGGACTTCATTCCCAATCGTATAATCATATGTTAAAATAGGATCAAGGTATAAAAAGAAATAGAAGTATCCTTAAAAAAAAGTGTTACTGACACAGTATTTACACTTGCTCACAAAAAGCTAAATAAAATACAAAATTTTATTATATATATTAAACTTATATTATTATAGCAATTACACTCTAGACATATCTATATTTTTAAGCATTTGAAGAACCTTTATTTTGCCACAGTCGTGCTAAGTTTTCTGGATATCATACAGATAATGCAAATTACTAGTTGTGTTATATACTAGAAAGTCTATTTCTTAATAAGCTTATGGCATAAGTATATGCAAATCAAAACACAGTATTGTTTTAAAAATTAAATGCTGTAGTAGCTGAATTTTTCTTACCTTAATTGCACTCAGGACTTGGTTCTAAGGGGAAAAAAAATTCTCATTTACTTCTTGATCATTTGATGTTGAAGCTCTGACACTGTGTGGAGTTTCCTAATCCCACAAACATGTAAAACTGAATACTATGGGAACAGAGGAACAGTCAGTGGGTGAGGTATATGTAAATCATTTTGAACAGCAGCCAATCAGAATTGGCTTTCTGTTGGACTTTCTGTTGGTGTTTTACCCTGTAAATGCAGGTATACTTTGTCAACCCCTGTGATATTAATCAGCATATGAGTCAGTAAATGGAGTCAGTTAACCTCTATATTTAATTTTAATTGTTTCCAACCCTTATATTGCAAACATCGATTTATTTACAAAGGCAATATTTCATATTGGATAAAAAAAAGATGGGGCATTTTGTTTAAATGGAATGCCCACAGACAAGGAAACAAAAGCAATTCCTACAAACATGCTCATCAGATTATTCATCAGTTACTGCAAAGTGGTTTGGAAAATCATGTATGACTACAATTTTAAAGTTACACACAAAATTCAAAATACACACAAAGTCTTTTTGTGAATTTTTAATCATTTTGTTTAGACCTTTGGTACAATTACGCGTTTCCTTTATTGTTTTTTTTTTTTTTTTTTTTTCCAGATGGCAGTGACAGCTAGAATTTTTTTTTTAATTCCAGCTTTAGCAAGTTAATACCTGCGGTTAAATACTTACCATTCAAAACTGATTGCAATAAATTAAGTTTATAACTGAACTTTGTTTATTCAACTCATTAAATTTTCACCCCCACTGTCTCTCTAAGCACTAAAATTCATTCATTCATTATCTCCCGCTTTATCCTCTATTAGGGTCGCGGCGGGGTTCCCCATGCCCATCCAGGGGAGAAGGTCTCAGGCGCTGGGCAGATAGACCCAGGACAGGGCGCCAATCCATC
>JAFMOD010001508.1:343639-354915 GCA_019802435.1 Corydoras maculifer
CAGGGGGGCTGAATAATTTTGCACATCGCACTTTTCAGTTTTTTATTTGTAAAAAAAATGTTGATTCATGTATAACTTTCATTCCACTTCACAATTGTATACCACTTTGTGTTGGTCTTTCACATTAAATTCCAGTGAAATATATTTATGTTTGTGGTTGTAATGTGACAAAATATGGAAAAGTTCAAGGGGTATGAATACTTTTGCAACCCACTGTATGCATATGTTTCTCCACGAGCATACAGTAAAACTTATTCTATGCACGTGTCACTAAAATATTCTACAACTGTGAAATGAAACTATTACTTTTAAGCATTAACATATTGCACATATAATTACATTCATAATAATAATTAATAGAATTATTTGATCCAGATTCTGCATAATTAAGTTTCTCCTCTTTAATTATGCCAGATAAGAACTTGAGTCTTCACAGTGCAAATCAAGTTGCTATATGCACTGTTTTTATTGTGAGTAAAATAGATGTGATATGGTATTTAATTTCCACACTTGAAAATTATTGTTTAGATTAATCAGAGGAGTTTGGGGTGTAATGGATTAGTCCTGACAGAGGAAAATGCACCAATATGTTGCACAGCATTTGGTTCGAGGCTATGGGCAGAGCTTGCATGCTGATATAGCACTGTATCTTTGGCATGTCCTTTCCAACAGGTGACAGAGTTCAGCAGTCCTGCAACTTGATAAGATGAGTTTTTTGGGAACAGCATAGCTGGTGTGCAACATTCAGTAGCTGGGGATACAGCATACAGCTGAGGAGAAACACGCCTCAACTCTAAGAGGTAGTGCCTCCCGATGAGCTCTGTAGCCACCATTATGTAAGCCACAAGAAATAGAAAGAGAGGCACAGAAAATTTTGAGGATTTGCGAGTAAAAAACATCAGGAAGAACATAAAAGTAGAAGCCCCCACCACCCCAAGCCCCACCCACTCCATTATCCGGTATGGCTCTGGGTTAATGTAATGCTGCAGCCGTTCTGGATGATATAACTTAACATAAAGTGAGTGCAAAATGAATTTGCGTCTTAGCAAATTGTGCATGATGGCAAAGAAGTCATTTCTGGGTAGTGCATCATCTTCCAGCACAACCAGATTTCTTGGTTTGATCATCTCCATGCTTTTGCGAATACAGAACACATAATCTCTTTTCTCTTTCTCAAAGATGTTCACAGCCTCCTTATCCTTAGGTCGCTTCACCACACGAAACCGTTTTCCTACCATCACAGCATCTTCATTCTCCAGAAGCCCTTGTTCCACATCACATACTAGCACCTCAGCACATGGAGCCTCGCCGCAGGCTCGCTGGATGACATCTAGCCTCTGCATCACCTGCAGCAGGTAGTGATACTTCAAGCCTTCTGATCTACGCGCTGTCACCACGGTCACCAAGAGTTCAGGATGATCTGGAATCTGCTCTTGCACAGGTTTGAGGTCCATCATGGTCTTCCAATACCTCAGCGCCTTCTGCCCATTAGAGTAGCTGTTCTGTAAAGCCTCATCACTCATCTGATCCAAGTACACTGACTTCAGAAAGTAGTATGAATATAGGAAACGATGGCAGCAAAGTGGCAGGATGACCCCAAATGTCAACACCAACACAACCAAGGCCTGTGTTGCAGGGTGCGACCATCCCAGTAACTGCTGCAGGACGGCTTTCCATCGACGCATTTGTAAGGAACTGTTGTCTGATCAGGATTTAGCAAATCACGCGTCATATCACCCTTCAGACTGCACAGGACAATCATACACCTGTATCAACACACACAACATGTACAAAGGTCATAACAACAATTCTATTAGAAAACTGTGACTCAGCATAAACTAGCATTCAAAATAAGACAAAATTAGTCGGACTAGGATAACATAATCTCGGGATTTAATTTTTGTCCGGACTTTGTAGGACATCAGATATTACATGATTTTATCAGTTAATTACTAGTGTTTTCGGTCTTGACAAATAGTCTCTAAAAATTAACCCACAAACATGTACTTATTAAAAAAAAACGCGTTATATTTTAGGATACTTTAGAGTTCTTTACCATTTCCACTGCTGTCTTTAGCGGAGACGCTTGTGTGACGTCAAAAAAAAATGGCTGCACCCTGGAGAAACCATCATGTCAATGTACATAGTAACCCGTTACACCCTCGAATTGCTTTAACCAAAGGATTAGAACAATTTTAGTTTCTGTAAAACTGGTTT
The DNA here is from genome assembly GCA_019802435.1 of Corydoras maculifer. NCBI lineage: Eukaryota > Metazoa > Chordata > Actinopteri > Siluriformes > Callichthyidae > Corydoras > Corydoras maculifer. The sequence continues at coordinate 345,857 of JAFMOD010001508.1, forward strand.
AGGTGATGTGGAAATACGCAAACGTGTATTAAAGCACTAGCTAGTTCAGGAAGCCGTTATGTTTGTTCGGTTTAGTAAAACTATAAAAGTTATGTAACATTCTATGAACAAACAGACATGTTGTACAGATTGTAAAACGCAGGGAGTGTGTTAGGTCTTACCGTAAACATCCTTCTAAGTTTAATTTGCTTAATACGAGGCTCAGAAGAAAGAAAGGTCGGGCTACAGCGATTGTCCGAATGCTGTTGGCGATGCCCGATTCGAATGAACCGACTCTTTTTAATGATTCTTGCAAATCGATTCCAAAGTCCAATTGAAAAATTAACATTTGCTTTAGTGTCTGACGTGACGTAATTTAAATGCGGTTTATATATTTTAACAATGTATTTGCAGTTAAACTGTTAGTTAAATTTTAGTATGAATTTAATTTGCAATAATATGATACAGTGTATAGCAGACAGTGCCTTGTGACAGACAGACAGACAGACAGACACACACACACACACACACACACACACACACACACACACACACACACACACACACACACTTTATATATATATATATATATATATATATATATATATATATATATATATATATATATATATATATCTCACCGGCCACTTTATTAGGTACACCTGTCCAACTGCTCGTTAACACTTAATTTCTAATCAGCCAATCACATGGCGGCAACTCAGTGCATTTAGGCATGTAGGCATCTCCTGCAGTTCAAACCGAGCATCAGTATGGGGAAGAAAGGTGATTTGAGTGCCTTTGAACGTGGCATGGTTGTTGGTGCCAGAAGGGCTGGTCTGAGTATTTCAGAAACTGCTGATCTACTGATCTACACGCACAACCATCTCTAGGGTTTACAGAGAATGGTCCGGAAAAAGAAAAAACATCCAGTGAGCGGCAGTTCTGTGGGCGGAAATGCCTTGTTGATGCCAGAGGTCAGAGGAGAATGGCCAGACTGGTTCGAGCTGATAGAAAGGCAACAGTGACTCAAATAGCCACCCATTACAACCAAGGTAGGCAGAAGGGCGTCTCTGAATGCACAGTACGTCGAACTTTGAGGCAGATGGGCTACAGCAGCAGAAGACCACACCGGGTGCCACTCCTTTCAGCTAAGAACAGGAAACTGAGGCTACAATTTGCACAAGCTCATCGAAATTGGACAATAGAAGATTGGAAAAACATTGCCTGGTCTGATGAGTCTCGATTTCTGCTGCGACATTCGGATGGTAGGGTCAGAATTTGGCGTCAACAACATGAAAGCATGGATCCATCCTGCCTTGTATCAACGGTTCAGGCTGGTGGTGGTGGTATCATGGTGTGGGGAATATTTTCTTGGCACTCTTTGGGCCCCTTGGTACCAATTGAGCATCGTTGCAACGCCACAGCCTACCGGAGTATTGTTGCTGACCATGTCCATCCCTTTATGACCACAATGTACCCAACATCTGATGGCTACTTTCAGCAGAATAATGCGCCATGTCATTAAGCTGGAATCATCTCAGACTGGTTTCTTGAACATGACAATGAGTTCACTGTACTCAAATGGCCTCCACAGTCACCAGATCTCAATCCAATTGAGCATCTTTGGGATGTGATGGAACGGGGGATTCGCAACATGGATGTGCAGCCGACAAATCTGCGGCAACTGTGTGATGCCATCATGTCAATATGGACCAAACTCTCTGAGGAATGCTTTCAGCACCTTGTTGAATCTATGCCACAAAGAATTGAGGCAGTTCGGAAGGCAAAAGGGGGTCCAACCCGTTACTAGAATGGTGTACCTAATAAAGTGGCCCGTGAGTATATATATATATATATATATATATATATATATATATATATATATATATATATATATAGTGGCTTAGTGGTTAGCACGTTCGCCTCAGCGTTAGTGACTCCCGGTTCGAATCCCCATCTGGGTGGTTTCCATGTTCTCCCCGTGTCCGCCTAGGTTTCCTCCGGGTTCTCCGGTTTCCTCCCACAGTCCAAAAACATGGATCAAGTCAATTAAGTTCTTCAAATTGCCCCATGTAGAGTGTGTCTGTGTGTAGAGTGTGTCTGTGTGTGAGAGTGATAAATTGGCGCCCTGTCCTGGGTGTATCTGCCCAGCACCCGAAACAGTCTCCCCTGGATGGGCATGGGGAAGATAATGAATGAATATATATATATATATATATATATATATATATATATATATATATATATATATATATATATATATATGGTAACGGTGAATTAGAGGTTAGCACGTTTAATTCTCAGTGCTAGAGATTCAAATCCGAAACATTCTCCCCTGGATGGTCCCCCTGGATGGATGGATATCAGTAAACAAAAATCAGAATTTTAATATTTAGAGCCAGAACTCTTGAGATTTAGAATCAGAATTCTGAGATAAACAGTCAGAATTCTGTGAATAAAAGTCAGAATTCTGAGATACTTTTGCCTTTTTTTTCTTCTTAGTGATGGAAATGTGCTTCCATACATCTCATTTTTATTAATTTATTTAAACATTTACTGAAATCATACTGAAAAGTTTTGGGATACTAATAACATTGACAAAAGGCTTTAACATATACTGTAGTTAAAATGCCATCAAGATTTTGAACAGCGTGGGGGGGGGGGTCTGTGCGCACATGAAGCCTTTAGAAGACGCCAAAGTCTTTTTTTGTACCCACTGGATGGGATGTAGCTTTATGAGGCTTCATCATTTTAATTAGCGTAAAAAGCTGCAGTAAGTTTCAACTTTTCAACAATTGCAGTAGTTGGACACAAAGTGCAGTGCATCTTTTATTACCATTCATTTAACCTACTCTATGAATCACAAGTCACCCAACCATGTCATTATGGACAGATATAAACCTTTCCCATACTTTTTCAAGAGTTGTGCTTGATTTTATATATCATGTAATGAGACTGCGCGGCACGGTGGCTCAGTGGTTAGCACGTTTGCCTTTCAGCGCTAGGGATTCCCAGTTCGAATCCCCATCTGGGTGGAGTTTCCATGTTCTCCCCGTGTCTGCGTGGGTTTCCTCCGGGTTCTCTGGTTTCCTCCCACAGTCCAAAAACATGGATCAAGTCAATTGAGTTCTCCAAATTGCCGCATATAGAGTGTGTATGTGTGAGTGTCTGTGTGAGTGAGTGTGTGCCCAGCGGTTGAGCGATAAGCATTAAGTCATAAGTGCACAGAAGGGTACCACTCTCCTTGATCTCTTTGCCAGGCTTTAGTGATTTGGTTGGACAGTGGGGTCTTCCTAGTGTCTTAGCACTTTCAGTGCCAGGCTTGCCACGCCAGGAGAGGAAATCCTTATTACATTTACATTTATTTATTTAGAAGACACTTTTATCCAAAGCAACTTATAAATGAGAACACCACAAGTCAGTAGTTATGGAGAAATACAAATCTGTGTCCAAATACCTCACTTAAAAAAAACAAAAAAAACTATTTCATTCAAGTGACTCAAATATACACAAACAAAACACAATAGTTAAGGCAGAGTAACGGCTCATGAACTCTTGTGCAAAATGATATATGATAAAATAATCAATGAACAAAAAGAAACACACTATAATGTAACAAATAAAATGTGATGAATCGTTACTAAGACTTTTAAATGCATTTATATAAAAACCCAATGTGAAAAACAATGCGAAGGAAAAACAATGTAAAAAAAGTATAAAGGAAAACAGCAGCCTGTAAAAGCTGATAAAACTTCGATGGTTTGGAAGTATGTAGCTGCATTTTAAAAAGAAACACAAAGCTACCACACAAGCTACCACATACGAACTTCAATAATCCCTGTGTGTAATGTGCTCTACATAAAAATATGTAAATATTAGTAGTATAAGAATTGGTACAATGAACATAAATAAAAATGAACGCTAACTGAATTTTTAAAAAATTATTGAACCAAACTCGAAAAGAAGTTACCTGTAGTCAGCTCACCCTTCAGTTCACCAGCAGGTGGCAGAGTATTGTATTTAACAGCATCAGGGGTGTATGTCCTCTAAGGTATGTTAGCGTATAAATGAGTGGTTAGAGTAACATGTATCTTTTAAATATTGATTTGGTTGAAGGATTTATGTGGCTTTCTACGTATTACTTGCACTTGCGTGGTAGTAGTCAACCACCATGCAGGCTCTTGACCATATAGTCAATTATTATCCATATAGTGTATCTAACACAAAATTACTAAAATTGTGAATAAAAATGTTGTTGGTATATATATAAAAAAAACATTTTACTGAGGAAAATGTAAATAGGCGGCATGGTGGCTTAGTGGTTAGCACATTCGCCTCTCAGCGCTAGGGATTCCCGGTTCGAATCCCCATCTGGGTGGAGTTTCCATGTTCTCCCCGTGTCTGCGTGGGTTTCCTCCGGGTTCTCCGGTTTCCTCCCACAGTCTAAAAACATGGAACAAGTTAACTGAATTCTCAAAAAATTGCCCCCTATAGAGTGTGTCTGTGTGAGTGAGTGTGTGCCCAGCGATGGATTGGCGCCCTGTCCTGGGTCTATCTGCCCAGCGCCCGAGACGTTCTCCCCTGGATGGGCATGGGGAACCCCACCGCGACCCTAATAGAGGATAAGCGGGAGATAATGAATGAATGAAAATGTAAATACATCACCACTTTCCCTCCATTTTAAAGAGGACATTTACATAACCTTGATAAATTGGTTGTTAAGGCAGTTAAGTAAAGAAGCAAATAAATGACAAATGACAACTCTATTGGAGCTGGTGGGATCTTCTGTTAAATTTAGGTACTAGACTGGACATTGGGCAATTATAAATGGAAGACAATACTTAGCATTATGGAAAAAAGTGATAGGTCGTGAGCCAACTAAATTCATTCATTCATTATTTTCCGCTTTATCCTATATTAGGGTTGCGGGGGGGGGGGGGGGGTTCCCCATGCCCATCCAGGGGAGAGCGTTTCGGGCGCTGGGCAGATACACCCAGGACAGGGCGCCAATCTATCACTGGACACACTCACACACAAACACACTCTATATGGGGCAATTTAAGGAACTCAATTGCCTTGATCCATGTTTTTGGACTGTGGGAGGAAACCGGAGAACCCGGAGGAAACCCATGCGGACACGGGGAGAACATGGAAACTCCACCCAGATGGGGATTCGAACCGGGAATCCCTAGTGCTGAGAGGCGAACGTGCTAACCACTGAGCCACCGTGCCGCCCTGCCAACTAAATTAATTATCATAATAGACAACATGTGACATACTTTTGCACTGAGTCAGTAAAGATCCTAACACTATATCAACATTAAACGTCATTGATATATGCAATTATTACTAATTAATTTTATTGTGCTGTATTAAGGAGACAATGATAAATATCTGTGGTTATTAACAATGGTGGCTTAGTGGTTAGCACATTCGCCTCTCAGCACCATCTGGGCGGAGTTTCCATGTTCTCCCTGTGTCTGCGTGGGTTTCCTCAGGGTTCTCTGGTTTCCTCCCACAGTCCAAAAACATGGATCAAGTCAACTGAGTTCTCCAAATTGCCCCATATAGTGTGTATGCGTGCGTGTCTGTGTGAGTGAGTGTGTGCCCAGCGATAGATTGGCGCCCTGTCCTGGGTATATCTGCCCAGCGCCCGAAACTTTCTCCCCTGGATGGGCATGGGGTGACTAGTGACTAGAACCCCCGTGACCCTAATATAGGATAAAGTGGAAGATAATGAATGAATGAATTAATGAATTAATTAATTAATTAACAATGGGTTTACCTAACGGAATTACACTGCTTATAGCAGATCTTATGTAGAGCGTTTCGTAATAGTGAAATAAGATATCATGGCTTTGGCTTGTGTTATATACATTTTTTCGTTTATTATTTAAACACATTTAAAAATATAAAATTTTCCAAAAGAAATAGACTGGATTTCCACAAAGTATTAACCAATATAAACCATAAGATATGGAGCTTTAAAACTTCTACTGCATGATGTAAGTGTCATGTGTTCAGTCCATCAATCATTTCCTACTGATTATGACTGGGTGGGGCACATCGAAACAGATTCTTTCAAAACCAAATGTATTTGTTTGAAGTATGCTGTAGAAATCCGGTTTTTCTACTTGCTGATATTAAAACACACACAAACTCATGCATGTATTCATTATCCTCTACAGACACAATCTCAAACAGATCCATGACAAGTGGAGAGATGCTTCCAAAGGGACAGTCAGTCTTCACCTCGGTTCCTGACCTGCTCTTTTTACCTGAACTTGTGAGACTACTATGTAATTTTATTGTGACTTCCTGTGTGTATATTAATTTCATTACTTTTCATTTTCTCATTTTCTTAATCGTTAATATTATTGTGACTCATGACATCAGCTAAATGAAAAAAAGATTTTAATACAGCTTTAGAATGAGATACATTCATATTTTTGCCTAAATATCAACATGAAAAAACGTAAATGAGCAGGTAAACATTTTTACAAAATTTCATTATATTTCTATATGTATGTTTCATCAGGAACAAGTGTCGAAGCTAAATATACATTATTTTTAGGTTTAATAATGATCTCTAACAAAAACAATGTTAACTTATGATTAGCCAAATTGCTGGCTAAACTCCTTAATAAAATAAGAATATAAATAAATAAAATTTATTATTAAATAAAGAAATTCTGATTAATTCATCGAAATAATCTGACAGTTGCTAAAACTCCAAATAATTATTTCTATTATTTTAATGCAAGCATTTACTCTTTAACTAAAGACATAATTCGATCATAGTTCAAATGAAATTACAAGTGTAACAATAAATCCCAAGGTAAAATCAATAAACTGTTGGTTAAATTAGTTTGTTAACATCGTAACTGTTATTTGTTATTATTATCTATTTTATAGAATCAGCTGAATTTGTGAGGTGAATAAAATTTTGCCTATACATCATTTGGTTAAAAACATTTGTTGAAATGTTGTAACCAACCTTGTTAATTGCTCAAGTAATCAACTAATATGTTAGGGATTTTATATACTGTTCGGATGATTCTCATATACATTAATCAGCCAATGTAACCAACAGTCTTCTGAGAACACTATTTTTTGTTTTTTAAGATGATGTAGCTCATATTATTTGTGGATTGGTATCGTGTAGGTATTTGGTGGGCTGGTGTGGATTTTAGTGGCATGTACATATGTCTTTCCATATAATCCTGAGGCCTATGTTATCACCGTCTCACTCTTCTGCTTTATTGTCACCTATATTTGGATGATGATTTTCATCTGTGGGTCACACAACAACCATCCATCCTGGGCTACAGCAGTAAGTATTTGTTGACAAATACACACACACACACACACACACACACACACACACACACACACACACACATAGACACATACAGTAGGAGGGACAGATATCCATTTAATTCACATAGACATTAACAAACCTTAACCATAGATTCTTTTATCTTAAGGTTTATCCTTACCAAAAGTGTAAAGCATTTTTACACCCAAAATATTAATTTTTTACTATGGGTGTTTTGGGGAACGACATGTTGGTAAAAAAAACACATAGGAGAAAACCACAAAAAAAAAAAAGTAAAAATTCCACTCTCACCACTCAGCTACTCAGTGTCGCATGTAGAGACTGTAGCTTAACTTCAAGCAGCAGGCACTGGGTCTATCAGATGGCCAGCTCATATTGCAACTTATTGTTTGCTGCCCGCTCTTCCATTCAGCAGTCATGGTACGTTTAACTGTTCATGCCCACCTATAACCACAACAGTGTCATGCACACCACTGACAGTAGATTATGTGGACAGAGGGAAAAAATTATATATCATGTTACAATGGGGACATTCTTTCTATCTTTACTGAAGCATAGTGTTCCCAAAGTGTCCAAAAGGATTTTGGTCACCACAGGATATAAAACTAAAACACACATACAAATAAGTAAAAAAGTTTGTTAAGTTTGTTTCCATGATGTTATACAGTTGTTTGTCATTGCTAAATTTTATATAGCATTAATTTTTTGTCCAGTTCAAACTGCTGTCAGAAAGTTCAGGGCTGGGTAGTGCTTTAATGAAATCAAACAATGCAAAACAATAAATATCAGAACAATAGATAATAATAACACAGAAGGGCTTTCACGTTTTGTGCATTAAATACCAAGTACTTTGTGGTGTGGGAAACATCTACTGCATTTGCATTTAGTATTTAAATCTTTGTTTTATGCATTAGGTAATGTAATGAAAGGGTATACAGAAGTATAAAGGGTGTACAAAGACCTTTTATTACAGTGTAAGTACAGTGTAGTAAATAACGTAAGAGAGCTGTAATCACTGCCGCATGAATTTAGTCTAAAGCATTTGCTCTTGAATTAAATATTCACAGAGGCGTGCATGCCTGTTTTAAGTATCAAACAAATTAATATTTTAAGAAAAGCATTTTTTAAAGTAATGTATATATCAGCACTAGGCACAGCTCACACGAATGGCAGCTCACTCAACTACTGCAACGTAACAACATTTTAACACAATGCAATGTATGGCCAATAGTTTGGGGACACCAATTCTAATTATTGAACAATGAATATATTTAGATTTGTTTCAATATATAATAATAGTATTGCTATTGCATAAACACATTTATTGTGTTGAACAATGACTTTCTATTGTTCTTAATGTTAATAGAAAAATTGAGTTAGAGACAAAATTTGGCAAATACTTTTACAGTTTATAATAGAATATGGTTATTGTGTTTTGCGTAAATTCTACTTGAGGGGTTCCTTATTCCACTTGTCAATAATATTAATGCTATTGGAAAAATCCTCCTGAATATTTTATTATTTTACTATTAAACAATTCATAATGTGTTTTTAAATGATTACATTGTCCTCACAGTGATTCTGTGAACTGAACAGTGGTGGTGTTTAACAGTGACTGTACCATGTAATATAGGATTTTTTAAACATTTATGTGGATAGACTCAGAACCTTCCACACGAAACTTTTCTGTCTGTTTGGGTAATGTATTTGTATTTGTATGTATGTGTGTTCACAGGATGTG
>JAFMOD010000151.1:7009-30888 GCA_019802435.1 Corydoras maculifer
ATAATTATTCGGATTATATAATTATTAAATCTCGGCCCAACACGTTAATTTGAAGTTATGCGTCCTTTTAAATGGAAACAGTTTGGGGAAGGCCCCCTTTTTTTTTTTTTTTTTTGGCCTTCCAGCCGAAGTGTACACAAGGCAATGTTCATTGAAGTTGACAGGCCCATGATTAGAACCATAACCAACACCTTTGGGATGAATGGGAATGTCGATTGCGAGCCTCGTTTGAGAGCATGATTTATATTTTTATATTTATTTTAGGTCAGAAAATAAGAATGAAAGTCTGAATTTCTCCCCCCCCCCCATCCCGGCATTAATCTGTGCTCTATTTGCTATTAAGTCCTATCCCTGCAGCCCGTGAGCGACTCTGTCAGGACTGGAAGTCATGAGGTCAAGTTCAGCTTGAGCGAGCGAGTTTATTTTCTGAACTCTGATTATTCACCGTTTGCCTCCACACGGCTGCAGAGGGGCAGAATGCAGGAATGTCCGGAGCCGGAGCGCCCTCGGAGCGGCGACCTCCGCGTCTCCGTATGGGACCGGAGAGGAGCCGGGAGGAAATGGCCCGGTCGGGTCATGTGACTCTTTATTTTGCCGTCCCGATTCTTTCGGAGAAGTTTATTTGCCTTGTTCAGGGGTACAATGTTTATGGAGTGAAAATGTGGATTATTTATTCAGGCTAATTTGAAGCAGCACTCCCCCCCCCCCCTCTCTTCCACCCCGTCTGTCTTTTCGTATAATCCCGACCCGTGGTGGAGGAGCCGAGTCCGATGGAAGATTAAATAAATAAATAAAACGCTTTGGCTGACATTCCCCGCCGATCGACCCGACCCCGAGACCCCGTAGACGCTCGCAAAGGGGTCACGACCTGCCCCGAGAAACGCTCCCGTCTTTTTTAACGACTGCTCTCTTCAGGTGACTTGAATCGATCCTTTCATCTCGTGCGGGGAAAAGTGTAGCTCACGAATCCGTCCGCCGACCTTTACTGTACCCCGCTGATCACACCTCCATACCCCATGACTTATAGACACGTAAGTGTATATATAAAAAATGTGGACATAAGACAAATAATTGTTCAGATCGTTAGAAAAATTTCAGCCTTTAAAGAAAAAAAAAATGCAGAAATAAATAATAATTAATAATAATTCAGCAGGATGCCGTACTTTAGCTTCTATAGAAACCTCTTCGCTGTTCTGATTAATTCAGTGTTTCTAATGCTGTATTATTGTTATATAGTACTGCATCTTGCATCGACTCTTTTTTATTTTTTATTTAATTTTTTTTCCTTTCTTTCCCTCCCCTAAATTGCCCCAAAGGGTTTGATATTCGTCAGCTTTCTTGGCATTAATCTATAAACTAAAAATAACCGCGCAGTTAAAACATTGGTTTGATTCGTCTTTAATACCTCAGCGCGTTCAGGTGAGCGACTGAAGATAAAGGGCGTGCAGGTGCGTTCATGCAGAACTCCCCGTTCGTCGTGGTAACTGTAATTCTGCTGGAACCACACTTTCGAGCGGCAGAATGCGGGACGTTTGACGGTTGGTGCGACGCTCTGCAACCCGTGATCACGTTACAGAAGTGAAAAATTCCGGAAATAGGAAATATTTATCTACCTGAATCTGATCCATCTACATAAAGTTTATTCTGCAGCGACTGTGAGCTGCACACTCCATGATTTACTGAATATTAAATATAAAATCTCTAACCAATATAGATACTAAAAAAAAAAAAGTTGAACGTTTACATCCAAGTTTCAACTTTTATTAGAATTATTTAGTGAAATTTAATAAGAAAATAACCTGAGATAATAGTTATAGCAATTAGAGTTAAAGAGTAACAAGTTTTTGAATTAGTGTTATTAACCATAATTTTTATTTAAGTTTAAGCACGTAAGTTATAATTCCTGTTATAACTTATTTTTATTTCATTACTAACAGTGTGTTTTTTGTTATATGTGCACCACTGTTACACAAGTATAATTAGAATTTTTAATTAAATAAATATAAACTGCAACATGAACATTGACACCACAATTAAAATGTATTAGTTTAATGTATAAGAAAAATGAACAATAAAAGAATGAACTTTTGTATTCAATTATATATAAAATATTGAAATGTCTTTTTTAAAATGTTTTTAAAAATACCAAAACATGTATAACATACAGACATTAGTAAACAGTGTGTGTGTGTAATATACACACAAGACAACAGCTAATAAAAATTAAAAAACAAAAACTTTTTAACTGTTCTGACTTTTTAACTGATCTCACTTTTAAATTATGACAGGATTTTTACCTTAATTTTTTTTAAGTGAGTTTTAATTTCCTCCCTCACATATTTAACTTCATTTATTTATATTTGTTTTTAACGTGGTTGAAGACTATTTGAAAACGAGTCGGTCCGGTGCCTCGGTTCCGTCTTGGCGTTTCGTTTTGGTGTGACGTCTATAAGGCGATGCCACCGTGCTGATCAAACAGAATGCCATCGCAGCTCATCGCCTCCGAATCCGACAGAAAAATGAAATTCAGCAGAACGTTGTGAGTTAGTCATATTAAAGTAGTGTTGTAGGGCTGAATGCTTTGACTGTGTGTAGTTGTGCGTGGATGTTGGGTATCAGATGGCTCTGTGTGTGGTTGTGTGAGAGCGGTGCGCTGTGTCTGGATGCCCTGTGTCCACTGTGACTCATGTGGAAAGCCGACGCGATAAAGCCGCATATTTCTCTGCATTTTTGGTCGTGTGTTGATTGTGATCATGCATCAGGAAGAATTGTACACATTTTATATTTTACATAACTTTAAACTTTAATCAGTTTCCCTTGAATTGAATTTTTATCAAAATGAAGTTCTAATCTGAACTTAATTTTGTGTAAAATCTTTTATATTTTAAACTTTTAATATGCATTTAATATTTAATTTATTCTTACTAAAAAAAAATAATCCTGTTCGTGAAAAGAAACTCTATAAACAGTTCGTTAGTCCTCGTTTGTAATAATGTCAATAAATTATTACTACAACATAAAAAGAAATATAAAACTTTACACATTAAAACAACAAACTCTCTTTTACTTTTTATTTATTAGCCGTTTGCCTGATTTACATATCCGTCACTTCATTTGCATTTTGCTTTTGTATGCTGTATGATTTGTATTTATTTTTCCCCTTCACAACAAATGTATTATCTTGTACAAATTACCACCAACAATCCTTTAACAATACTCAAAACATTAATAAATATATTTAAAAATGTCTTTAGTAAGCATTACAGGTTTAATTGTGACATTGTGGCTTTATATTATATATATATATTTTTTTTTCTTTTTGTCGAAACTTTAAGACAAAAGTGAACTTTATAAAGAGTTAGTTGTTAGATCTGATCTGTCGGTGGTACGCTGGACGCACGAGTCTCTTAGATCTTAATACACACGATTTATATGTCGGCTGTAGCACCATGATGTCTACAGTTCCCAGGCCGTGCGTGTGTGTAGTTTATACAGTGTATTTTTTATTTATTTATTTATTTATTTTTTGGTAAAATATCAAATTTATTGTTATATTTTCAATGTACCAACTATAAACTATTAATTTACTAAATATTTTACTTAAAATTGACCAAGAAAAAAAAACAACTCACTTCTAATGTTTGAAATTTCAGTACATTTTTTTATTTATTTTTTTATTTTCTAAGTACTAAAAAATTAATTTGAAGTGGAAATTATTTGCATTATACCTGAAGCTGCAGCCTCCGAACTCCAGGATACAGAAATTAAAAGCTTTATTATCATATTATCTTATAAAATACAAGACCATAGGCTGGGAAAAGCCCCAGACAGACGAGCATTTTACGTGTAGTCTGACTGGGGGAGGAGCTCTGCGCTCCCAGAGGTGATCCACACAGGCATGGGGAGAACATACAAACTCCACACATTATAGGACTTTTATTTTTTTTTTTGCTATCCTGTCTGGCCTGTGAGGAGAACGTACCAAAGTCCCTGCTTGCTCGTTGCTACTTTGAAATCAAATCATGTGCCTTCGTGCTATAAGGGTTCAACGTTGGCCGTAACAATATTAATAATATCAATAATTAGTATGTATTATGTTTTATTTACGACGCTCTTTAAAAATCCACGCCGTTCCTTGAAGATCTGCGGGTTCGAGGACCCCACTTGGAGTCGTCCTGCTTTATAGGACCAGGATTTATTCCTAAAATAATTTACATTGGAGCTCTACATTTTAAACCCTTTGCCCGTGTGTTTAATGGAGGTCGCTCCTATGAGCTGAAGCCTGCGTCGCCGATCAGCTGGCAGAACAAAGTTGTCTGGGAGATACCGCGGCGCGCGGCCCCGCTTATCTGTTTACGCGGTGCACTTTTTCAAACGCAAACGTTTTCTTTAGATGCGGCGGGAACGCCGCGGCGATAGGCATCACGCGCACTCTAATTGCATCCGATAGGAGCGCGTTATTAGCATTAGGACCGAGCAGAAGAGCAAAAAGGGGGGGGGGGGAACACACACACAAACCTCTATGATTTGGAAGCAAGCTGAGATATCTAGTGATATCACACCACCACCAGCGCACACACACACACACACTCACACACACACACCACAAGCCTGGAAAGACTTCAAATCTGGAAACAATTGGAGAAAAATTGAGTTGTTTTCATTTCGTACCCTTGATTGAACCGCTTAATGGTTTTCTTTATTGTTTGTGCGAGAGCAGAGACCTGTACAGTGTGGGCTGTGTGTGTGTGTGTGTGTGTGTGTGCGCAAGTGTTCGCATGAGTCCGCGTGGAAGAGTTTAGCCCTCATTCCGACCCGACGCTGGGCCCGTGAGTGTGTGTGTTCGTCCCCGCTCGACCTGCTCCGGGGGCATTCCTCCACCGGTTCACTGGCAAACCTCAAGTAGGGCCCTTTTCTCGACCCCTCTAATTGCTGAAAGACATAATTGTGGGGCACTTTGAAGTAAACGTCGATTTGCCACAAAGTCGGCTCCTAAGTGTTTGACTCGAGCGGCCCTTTTCCTGAGAGCTCACCGCGATGTAAAGATAACGCCAAGTCAATTTCAGCCTGTTTATTTAACGGGGCTGAAAAACGTCAGCCCGTCTCTCGCCGTCGTTCGGCTGAAGGGCCGCGAGTGTTTTCCCCGATCGCACTTAATAGATTAATGGCGTCCCGCGAGCTCGGCTTGTTTTGGCTAGCCGCTCCAGCCTGTGCGTGCGTGCGTGTGTGTGTGTATAGGAGAGCAGGTGTGTAGGTGACGGTAAAATAGCGCGTACTCTCAACCGCCGTATGTCGGCGCGTCCGGGGCCCGTGTGTGGGTGATGACAGCCTATGACGCTCGCCGACGCCATTGCCTCCACGCTCTGCCTCTCAATGCGAGTTGAGTTTGGTCGCCATAGCGCGCCGTGTGCACTAACTTTGAACCCGCGGGCGCGGCGAGGTGTGCGTACGTGACCCCCGCGCCATCCGGCGATGTTTATTGTTTACTGTTCTGGCGGTGGCGCCAGGCCTCGGAAAAACAGAAGCCTTACAAACACTTTGTTTTGGGGGGAGGCCGAGTTCTGCGGTTCTCTAATCACAAAAGGCGATCAGGGGCCCTGATTTACAGATAAAGGGGGGGTGGGGGTGGCGAGGGGGGGGTGGCGTTACTTTACTGTAGTTCCTATGTATGGTCCTGAGAACATGTGGGCGCTGCAGCCAGTCTGTCTCGCCGGCAGTGCCTTGAAGAAAGAAAACAATGAGAGAGAGAGAGAGGAGGTGGAAAGGTGATCGACAAAACGAGCCGGGTGCGAATGCGGCGAGCGCACATGGCTGCTGCATTCTCATAACCATGCAGACTAGTTAGGATAAGGGAAGTCGCCCTTTACGAAGATTTAAAAGCTATGTTTTCAGTCGCCGGTTCGGTGTTTATAATGGAACTCTATGCATCGTGAGGAGAACATACCAAATGCCACACGGAAATGTCACGCCCATCCTTTCATATTCCGTTCCTGTCCACATGGTCGCACGCCCGCGAGTTTGGCGCTAAAACCGTGGATGCACCTGCTTTTTTTTTTTTTTGGCTTATTTATTTATGTATTTTCTAAAAGCCGAGCTCATTCATCACCCTGCTGTTTTTCACACAACATGTTTTAAAAAGCGCCGGCGCTGATGGGTAAACACCGCCACCCCCCGCCCCATCCGTGCCTCGCCGCTGTCCGTAGAGATCGCGAGGACGACTCAACATCTGCACCACCCCCCGACCAAAGTCCTCGTCCTCGTCCTCCTCCGTGCACGTCCCGGCGCCGTGTGTTTGATGGTACACGGGGTGATTAGGAGAATCGGCGGGCTGAAGGCGGTGGAAGGGCCTTGCAGGGAGAGGGAGCGAGCGAATCAGCTCTTATCTCAGGCAATTAATCAGGCAGACTCATATTGCGGGACAATTATTCAAAGCTTTTTCTTAAATAAGTTACAGACGGAAGCTTCTGGAAGCTCCCCCTCCAATCTCCCCTGGTCGTGAAGGTCATGAGAGTGTGTGTGTGTGTGTGTGTGTGAGTGCGATGCGACAGGCAAGGTCAAAGTCACCCCAAAGTCTTCTTTAGACTCCTTTTAATGAAAAAGTCTTATTTTGGGTGAAACTCAGACTGTTTGTGCGTTCTCTGGTGTGTGTGTGTGTGTGTGTGTGGGGTGTCCACACGGTAAATTAAATCCATCAGTATTGGCAGTGACGGGCCGTCTTAATGAGATGTTAAGATGCCAATCTGCAGATAATCCGTCAAAAAAGGGGCGGAGCTTCGATTTCTCAACCAAATATAAAAAAATTTTAAGTGTTGAAACTTAAAATGATTTAAAACAAAAACAAGAACACAATGCCACAAAGGCACAGTGGCTTAGTGGTTTAGCATGTTCTCCTCTCAGCGCTAGGGATTCCCTGTTCGAATCCCCATCTGGGTGAAGTTTTCATGTTCTCCCCATGTCTGCGTGGGCTTCCTCTGGGTTCTCCGGTTTCCTCCCACAGTCCAAAAGCATGGATCAAGGTCAATTGAGTTCTCCAAATTGCCCCATATAGAGTGCGTATGTGTGAGGAGTGTGTGCCCAGCGATAGATTGCCCCCCCTGTCCTGGGTTTATCTGCCCAGCGCCTGAAACGTTGCCCCCCTGGATGGACATGGGGAACCCCCCCTACAAAGTAAAGTGGGTAAAATCATGGTCAGAGTCACAGCTGAATGGACACAGAATTGGAACCTCGACCCCCATAAAGTTCATCCTTGAAGAACAAGGACGTGCCACAAAGTGATCTGACGCCCACTGCCCCATTTGGTGTAGAGTGTTTGTGACCCGGTGGTGCAGGGGTTGTTGCGACTGCAACTCAAGGTCGCAACAAACACTCTACACCAAATTAAGGTGGGACAGTGGGGTGTCGGGTCACTTTGTGGCACGTCCTTCTTCTTCAAGGATGAACTTTAGAAGTTGTATGGGGTCGAGGTTCCAATTCTGGGTTCAAAATCCACAGCAGTTGTGACAGCGAGACTGGGAAAAAAAAATATCCCTGGGTGCAGCGCCTCCGATCTGTGTCCCAAAACTATGATGATGTTGAGAAATCGAAGCTCCGCCCCTTTTTTGACAGATTATCTGCATCTTAACGTTCCCTTAAGATGGCCCATCGCTGCAAATACGGATGGATTCAATTTACCGTGATATTGGGATATTTTTATGCTCATTGATTTTCTTAATCTCGTTACACACTTTCGGCTAATTGACCCCCCCCACACCCATATACACCCCCCCCCCAAGTCTGTGCAGGTCTTATTTTAGTCACGCTCTGCTGTTAAAGGCAGATATGAATATAAACCAGGTGCTTTGTCTGACTCATGTGGAGAGATTGATCCTCAGCTGGAATGAGAGCATGATAATCCCATCTGTTCAGAAAGTTTTAGATAATCTCATACACTACATCAAAGGTTTGTACACCCCCCCCCCCCGCACCACCACAACCACCTGGGTTCACTGTCCTTGAAACATATTAAAAATGCCCTTTAAAAGTATTATTATTATGTTTATTGCCCGCGGCACGGTGGCTTAGTGGTTTAGCATGTTCTCCTCTCAGCGCTAGGGATTCCCGGTTCGAATCCCCATCTGGGTAGAGTTTCCATGTTCTCCCCGTGTCTGCGTGGGTTTCCTCCGGGTTCTTCAGTTTCCTCCCACATTCCAAAAACATGGATCAAGTCTATTGAGTTCTCCAAATTGCCCCATATAGAGTGTGTGTGTGTGAGTGAGTGTGTGCCCAGCTATAGATTGACGTCCTGTCCTGGGGGGGGGGGGGGGGGGGGGGGGGGGGGGGGGGGGGGGGGGGGGGGGGGGGGGGGGGGGGGGGGGGGGGGGGGGGGGGGGGGGGGGGGGGGGGGGGGGGGGGCCCCCCCGGGGAACCCTAATAGAGGATAAAGCGGAAGATAATGGATGAATGAATGTTTATTGCCAGGCGGCACGGTGGTTTATTGGTTTAGCATGTTCTCCTCTCAGCACTAGGGATTCCGGTTCGAATCCCCAACTGGGTGGAGTTTCCATGTTCTCCTCGTGTCTGCGTGGGTTTCCTCCGGGTTCTTCGGTTTCCTCCCACATTCCAAAAACATGGATCAAGTCAATTGGGTTCTCCAAATTGCCCCATGTAGAGTGTGTCTGTATGAGTGAGTGTGTGAGTGAGTGTGTGCCCAGCGATAGATTGCCCCCCTGTCCTGGGTGTATCTGCCCGGCGCCCGAGACATTCTCCCCTGGATGGGCACGGGAAACCCCCCCGCGACCCTAATAGAGGATAAAGCGGAAGATAATGAATGAATGTTTATTGCTGGTTCTAATATAGTTTAGAACCTCTAGCCATGCGTTCTTAACAACGCTATGCTTCTGCTCCTGAGTGTAAACAGTTTAGGGAAGGCCGTTTTCCGCAGTGGTGCATTATCATGGTGCATTCTATCCAAAGTGACCTTACAAGTATCCGAACGTGATGGTTGGGTTCAGCGCGCCGACCAATAAGGATTAAGAGCTGAGCTCGAGGGCTCACATGGGCAACGTTTGGAGCTCTCCGTGTGAACCGTCGACCTTCAGCTTGATGGCTCGAGCAGCTTCCACACGGAGCCCGAAACTCAGCTCCGTCCAACTGGAAATGAAGTAAAAGTGCGATTGTGAGAGCCTTTTCATCCGCCGTCTGGCTCTGCTGGGTGAACGGGCAACAGCTCCCACGGGCGCACTCCAAAATCCACTCATTAAATTAAATAACCAACTTGTACACGGCCTTTAACCCCTTATTGGTTCAAATCTTTCAATAATAAATAGGCCATTAACATCAAGGTGCTCATCCTCGTGAAGTTCCCAGAACCTCCATGATGGGCGACCCTTTCCAGATGAGTGTAGTTGCTGCATCTGTTAAGATTGAACGATGACGTGACTTCATCTCACCGTTTGTTCGTTTGGTTTTTGTAATTTATATATGAAGCTGGGGTGCCTTACGCAGTGTGACTGATGACTTTTGTTATTAAATTGCTCGTAAAGGTGTGACACACACACACACACACACACACACACACACACGGCTCCGATGCTGATAATTGTGTGGTAGCCTCACGGAGCGGGAACATTAAAGGCTCTTATCTTTTAGCCCACGATTCTTCTTCTCATTGATTGGAGCCCCAATAAACGACCCGCCTTTAATTACACCGAGCCCTAATCCACCCTGATGAGAGCGGGCTGCCTTAATGGCAGTGATATAAATTTAGTCCAAATAAAAGAATATCTCCTCTCTTAACCCGTCATACGAAGAGAGTAAGGGGGCGAGAGAGGGAACGGCGGGTGAAGTCGCAAAGAGGAGCAATTTTTTAGTCTGTCACTGTTGTGATGCTCTGGATTGGTCTGAACTGACACTTTTCCCATTCTCTCTTTCTCTCTCTCTCTCTCGCTCTCTCTCTCAATTGCACCCTCCTGCTCTCGCCCTCTTATCTCTCCATTTTAATTACTTTCCAACGTGCGTCTGAGCTTGTTTTCGTTTCTCCGTGCCATTTTTGGCTCGGCGGCTTTCTGCCGTTATCGCGTCCTGTCTGTAGTCTTTCTCCCGTTTGTAAATGACACAATCAATTACGACTCGCGCCTGTTTATGCGCGCGCCCGCCGCCGCCTTCCGTGGTGCCAAATTTAAAAGAAGGTGGGCCGATTTTTGATATCGGGATGAAAGAGGAGTTCGTTCTAAATAAAGGAGGCCCGGTCTTAAGCCCCCGATGGAAATATCGTCCCAAAAAAAAAAAACGTTCTGAAGAATAAAAAAATTTTTTATAAAATAAACAACTGTGTCTCTGCGTGCCATGTGAACAAAAGTATGGAGACACCCCTCAGTTATTTGCATTTTAAATTTTATTTTATTTATTTTAAATTTATTCATTTATTATTTAAATTTATTTCTGTATCTTTGTGTGAACAGTTTGGGGAAGGCCTTTCACCTTTCCAGTGCACAACACAATCCACTTAATAGTCAGACAATAATGTGTGATGAGAGAACCTGACTCAGTCTGTTCCAATTCATCTATCCATCCATCTTCTGATAAATCCTATATTACGGTCACAGGGAGGAGGGTGGGGGTGGTTCCCCTTGCCCATCAATAGGAGAACGTTTCGGACACTGGGTAGATACACCCATGACAGGGCGCCAATGTTTCCCTGGGCGCATACTTGCACACACTATATAGGGGCAATTTAGAGCAGCCAGTTCACCTTGAATCTATGTTTTTAGACTGTGGGAGAAAATGGGAGAACCCAGATGAAACCCACACAGACACAGGAAGGACATGGAAACTCCACCCAGATCGGGATTCCATTTCGGTGGATGTGCTCACCCCACTAGCCCCACCCCACAGTCCATCTCTGTTCCAATTCATCCTAAAAGTCATCCAATGAGGTCGTGTTTGTGTGTTCCAGTCAAGTTCTTCCCTCATCTACGTACTTTACTTTATGCGCTTGACCAGAAACAGGCCTTCCCCAAACTGTTTCCACTTAAACTGAAGCGTAGTTGTCCAAAATGCAGTGTTCCGTTCAAAATCCGAAGCGCCCCCCCCCCTTCCCTCGATGAGACGCTCTGACCGTCGCGCCGTCCTCCTCACGTGTCTCTATCTGCTCCGTCTGCCTTGGTCTCCCCTCGGTCACTGCAGCCGCTTTATGACTCATTAAAGTCCATCACATTATGTTTAAAGGAAAGATCCTCAAGAAAGCGGAATAGAGCCGTAAAATGCAAATACGGCCCCCGCTTTGCCCCCTTCTGTCTTCACCCCCCCCCTTTTTTTTTTTAAACAAATTTAATGTCGTTGGCGTGAAATATTGTCAGTTTCATTTGCGCCGAGGCGCCGATGACAAATCCATATTCTTCCTTTAAATAAAATTCTTATTACGGCGCGGCGGTGGCGGGTAATCACGCCGGCACAAAGCCCGCCCGGTGATTAACGATCACAATTTATTGTGCGCAGAGGCTGCTCTGTGAGAGTGCAGGAGGAGTCGAGACATCATCTTTATCATAATTCATATCGTAAATAACCGGGCTCGGCCAATCACGCGCCGCCCCGGCGTGCCGTTCCCAAATAACCTTTGATAACTATTACCATAGCGGAAGAAAAGCCCAAAGTCACAATGTTATCTCGTCCCCATTCAGCGCCTATAGAATACAACAGTATTACCATATAGATTACACTATTTATAATGGAGGATGTCAGAGAGGCGCGGCCGTCCTCCACCGTGCTTCTGACACCTACGCTTAACCAGCGTCGCAGTGTGTGTGTAGGGTGTTTAAGTGTGCTCACGAAAGTTTGATATGACTTACGATTATTCTTGCGGGGAGAAGTGTGTATTATAAAAATTGTGTGTCTGCTTCTGATTTGGTCATTCGGGTGTGGATCTCCATTCTGCCCCTCCCTTCAGGTTTTCCTCCACCCGTCGGCCCTCGTGGTCCAAAAGCTCTGATGTCGTTGGTGGATTTGGGTGGAGGACGAGATTGGTTAACGTCTTTTGAACTGTCCGTTTCAGATGAGGAGGAGGAGGAGCAGGTCCCTCCGGACATGGGAACGTCGGCCGAAGCCATGCAGGTGTCCCTCGACGAGGAGGAGGAAGGCGAGGATGAAGAGAACGACGAGAACTGGCTCGGCACCCGCGGCTCGGACAGTCCCCGGCCCGAGGGTCTGCTACCTGCTGCCAAGCGTCCACGTCTGAGCTCCAAACCTGGCGCCAGTCCCGAGTGGAGCTTTGAGCCTCGCGAGCCTCTCAGTTCGCTCAATGCGCAGCATATGCCCCGATCCCCCTCGCCCCCTCTGCCCCCACTACCCCACGAAATGGTTAGGCCCACTGTAGCACCCCCGACACCCGGGCACAAACCCAAGGTCCCTTCCCTCTCGCTTTCTCCCGCTCGCCAGAAGAATAAGTCACCCAAACGGGTACTCGCCACCACCCCAGCTGCCATTCCGCCCCGTCCTCTTCCGCTTACCCCACCCAAAAGTGCACAGAAAGCTGGCAAGAGGTCACCCGGTTGGCCCAAGAGCCCTAAAAGCCCTCGGCCAGGGCCGGCCCAGTTAGGTCGCGGCTGGCCAGGTCCTCACGTTGAGGACCTTTCCCTCGGGGGTGAGCCGAAGGACGAGGCCATCGAGGACTCCATAGCTGCCGTGATCGCCAAGGCGTGCTCAGGCGGCGCCGACCCGTTTGCCTACGACTCGGACTCTGATAGCGACGGGCTCCCCAAGAGTCCGCCCAAACACACACCCAAACACACACTCGCCCCCCTCAAACCTCCGCACCCTCTCATCATGAAAAACATCCCCCTTCCGCCCGCTTGTCTCCTTCCGCCAACACCCAACCGCTGGACCATGGAAGACTCCATAGACGAAGTCATCCGCAGGGCCAATCAGAGCCAGGCTTTGCCTCGTCAGTCACCGCCAGCTCCTCCCACCTACTTCTCCTCCCCGTCGGATTCCCCGCCCACTTCGCCGCTGCCCGTCGTGAACCCGCCGCAGGAGCGCAAAGAGCCCGCCGTGTCTAAAAAATTCAAAAAGGACATTAAGACCAAGCTGAAAAAGAAGGACCGTGAGCGGCTCAAGGAGAAAGGGAAGGACAAAGGCAAAAACAAGGACAAGAGCAAGGAGAAGAAGAGGGAGAAGGAGCGAGGGCAGGCCGAGGACGGGAAGCCGCCATGGCCAGATTTATCACCGGGGCTGGAAGACAGGAGGGACGGTTTAGGAGTCAAGAAGGAGAAGGACAAGCACAAGGACAAGAAGAAAGACAAGGAGAAGAGCAAGAAGGACAAAGAGAAACGGGACAAGAGCAAGGAGCGAGCCATGAAGGAGGAAAAGAAGCTGTCGCTCGTGACCAAGGACCCGGCCTCCATCCTGCTTCCCATGTTCAGCACCCCGACGTGTGGACGCACCCCGTCGGCGCTCCCGCCCCTTCTGCCCATCCTCCCCGAAAAGCTCTTCCACCCGAAAGAGGGCAAGAGCAAAGAGAAGGAGAAGAAGAAGGACAAGAAAGAGAAGAAGAAGAAAAAGGACAAGGACAAAGATCGGGAGCGGCCCAAGGAGAAGGACCGGGACAAGGAGGACAAGAAGAAGGAGAAGGACAAGAAGGAGAAGGTCAAGGAAAAGGAAAAGGACAAACCCAAAGTGGAGAAACCCAGTTTAATGGTAAGAGACGTGAAACGTCCCGCTCACACCAAGCACTCGCGCCACCATCGCAGGTTCTCCACACGGTCCCCTTCCTCAAATTTGGTGCTGTCCCATCTGGACTCACACGTTGCCCTCGTCCATTGGCAAATTGAGTGGTATGTCCTCAGTTGCTGCTCTCTACTACTGGAAATATGAGCAAGGCCCAGAGTGACCTGAAGGGGGGGTAGTTCCTTAGTTCCGTAGTTCCTGTACAGTTGGATCTTTTTCCAGAAGGTTAGGAAAGGGGCCTGTTCCTCTTCCAACATGGACATGTCCCCGGGTGTCTCTGTTTAGACGTGGTATAGCTCCCCTGGTGCTTCCACCTTCCGCATAAAGGTCCCGGGTTCGAATCGAACGAGTCGTATGTATGGAAAAATGAATTGGGGTGGCACGGCGTTGGCTTAGTGCCCAATATGGGTGGAGTTTCCATGTTCTCCCTGTGTCCCGCATGGGTTACCTCCGGGTTCTCCGGTTTCCTCCCACAGTCCAAAAACATTAAGGTCAATTGAATGCTCCAAATCGCCCCATAGAGCGTTTGAGTGAGTGTCCAGTGATAGACTGGCGCCCCTCTGTCATGGGTGTATCTGCCCTGCACCCAAAACGTCCCCTGGATGGGCATGGGGAACCCCCCCCCCCCCCCCCCATAACCCTATGGATGGATGATGTCATAAATGGATGGATGTCATAAAATGATTCCACATTCATTAAAAACTGGGTTTTATGTAATCACTGGCAGGCCATCACACGGTCCAATATAATACTTTGAGAAAAGCATTGGGACTCCGATGCATTTATTTCTTAAGAAGATTTTGTTGTAATAGGTTACCCCCCCCCCCCTCCATGACCCTAGTAGATGTTAAAGCAGAAGATAATGGATGGATGAAACCATGAATTTACGTTAAAGATGACGACGGTGTGATGAAGCAGCGCCGACTTCAAAGTATAAGTAGAAATGAGTGTGTGTGTGTGTGTGTGTGTGTCACTTTTCTGAGATCACAGCCTGATTGCTGAGTGACATTTACATTTTCCATCTTTTCCGTTCCGTCCGTCTCTGAAATCCCAAACACGCTCGCCGCACAAAGCTGTCAATCTGGGTGCAAATCAAACAGGGGATAATACACCTCAGAGCCCATGTTTACCCAATCCACAGACCATTCTCTGAGTGTGTGTGTGTGTGAGTGTGTGTGTGTGTGTGAGTCGTTTCGAGACTCGGAGATAGAGAAAAGAAAGATTGTGTTAATTCCACTCGAGCAAACTGGTCCTGCAGTGTCTTTTCACAGTCCAGCGCAGCGATAACGCATGTACATCACATCAGATCTCTCAGGATTGATTTACACAGCTAAGTGTAGAGTTCCATTCCTCTCTCCATCTCTTTCTCCCTCAATAATTCACCCCCCCCTCTCTCTCTCTCTCTCTCTCTCTCTCTCTCTCTCTCTCTCTCTCTCTCTCTCTCTCTCTCTCTCTCTCTCTTTCTCTGACCCTTCTTTTCTCACTTCATCTTTTTTTTTATTCATTTTTTTTATTTACCCCTCTCTCCACCTGTCTCTCATGCTGCTGGATGGGATACAGAAAGTGATTTCTCTCTCTCTCTCTCTCTCTCTCTCTCTCACTCTGACGCTTCCTTTCTCACTCCATCTTTTTTTTAATTTATTCATTTTTTTTTATATACCCCCCTCTCCACCCGTCTCTCATGCTACTGGATGGGATACAGAAAGTGATTTCTCCCTCCCTCTCTCTCTTTCTCTCTCTCTCTCTCTCTCTCTCTCTCTCTCCACATCGCTTAAATCTCTTGATCGCTTTAATTTTTTGCAAGGCTGCCTTGCCGGCGTCCAGAGGAAAAGCGAGAGTGGCAGCCGAGAGAAAGGCGAGTCGGCAGCGGTCTTGAGTTGAGGGTGGTTTATCAGTAGTTGCCCCGAAGGTATGTGCGGAAGGGGACTTAAATCCGCAGAGATTAGCGGGGGGGGGGGGGGGTAGAAAAAAAAAATGCCGTCCATAGCAGTAAGGGGCTTACGCCACTGGTTGCATTAGTTCAGGTGAAAGGAGTATTGCGTTTACATAAAAACTGGACAAATCCAGACACAATGGCTCTAACGCCGGGCCACACAGGAACCCGCTATCTCCAGACCTCCGACTCGGAGTCCACTGCGCCGTGGAGGGGGGGCTGTAGGGGTGGTGGGGCGGGAAGACAGAGCGGTCCTGCTGGAGAGAGGAGATGGATGTCTGGTGGGAGAGCTGTGTGGAATTACTTTCTCTGTTTTCGAATCTTTATCATGAACTTATCGCGCCCGCAGAGAAATTTCAGAAGGACGGGCTGCGCGGCGGAGCGCAGAGCTGAGGCACCGCATCGGAACCTCGAGCAGCTCGCTGAACTTTAATGACGCTCTCTTAAAATGCCGAGTCAGGAAGGAGTTTCATAGAACACTTCAGTTCGAAAACGCTCTACTATATTTATTAACGCACTCCATCCGCTCTATAATGAGCTTTCTCAGCTCTATAATGCACTCCATCCGCTCTATAATGAGCTTTCTCAGCTCTATAATGCACTCCATCCGCTCTATAATGAGCTTTCTCAGCTCTATAATGCACTCCATCCGCTCTATAATGAGCTTTCTCAACTCTATAATGCACTCCATCCGCTCTATAATGAGCTTTCTCAGCTTTATAATGCACTCCATCCGCTCTATAATGAGCTTTCTCAGCTCTATAATGCACTCCATCCACTCTATAATGAGCTTTCTCAGCTTTATAATGCACTCCATCCGCTCTATAATGAGCTTTCTCAGCTCTATAATGCACTCCATCCACTCTATAACGAGCTTTCTCAACTCTATAATGCACTCCATCTGCTCTATAACGCACTTCCTCAGCTCTACAGCACACTCCACCCGCTCTATGATGCACTTTCTCAGCTCTATGACGTACTTTGTCTGCTCTATAACACACTTTCTCAGCTCTATAATGCACTCCACTCACTCTGACACCTCCTTTGCTCTATGATGCGCTCCATCCGCTCTGATGCACTCCATCCGCTCTATAACGAGCTTTCTCGGCTCTATAACACATAATAAAATATTTAGGAAGCTTTACACCTCTATCCGGGAATCTCGGGTCATCAGGGCTCCTCATACGATCATTAAGCTCGTGATTAATCGGTCGTCACTTTGCGCACTGCAGACGTACCTTCCCTAAAGAACGAGCAGCTGAGGAAGCAGAGCTCATCGCGATATGGGGCAGGTTAAGTAGGACGAGCTGCTTTTGGGGCTAAAAGACATTGCGAACCACTTAAAGACTAATTAACATAAGCAGATAGCACTATCTGAACCCGCCGTCGTGAACGACCCTGACCGTGTGACGCGCGGGGGCCTTATCGTGCGGTCGCAGGGCCTCGGGTTCTTCCTCTGGGAGACCCGCTGGGTCGCCTTTAACAGGACGGAAGTCCAGGTGCGAATACAGCGCTGTCCCGCGTGACCCCCGTAAACATGAAGATAATCTGTAAAGAATATGTTCAATCACCGACGACGCCCTTTCATCCTCAAACGCCGTCTTATCTGAACCTAAAGATAAAACGTCCGCTGCTGTCCTCGCGTTGCTGAAACGTTTGCCCGAGGACAGCGGAGTCACTTTTTATTATTATATTATTAATTATAGAGTCGCTGGTCATGTAGATCTTTTAAAAACGGCGGTGAAAGCTCAAGGGGGTTTTTAATTAATTCTTAATTCAACTTAGTTTTTAACTTTCTCATGTACATTTGGCATGTTATTAATTATTGTCATTAAATTTATGGTTAGGGCGGCACGGTGGCTTAGTGGTTTAGCACCTTCGCCTCTCAACACTAGGGATTCCCGGTTCGAATCCCCATCTGTGTGGAGTTTCCATGTTTCCATGTCCCCGTGTCTGCGTGGGTTTCCTCCGGGTTCTCCGGTTTCCTCCCACAGTTCAAAAACATGGATCAAGTCAATCGAATTCTCCAAATTGCCCCATATAGAGTGTGTCTGTGTGAGTGAGTGTGTGTCCAGCAATGGATTGGCGCCCTGTCCTGGGTCTATCTGCTCAGCGCCCGAAACGTTCTCCCCTGGATGGGCATGGGGAAACCCCACCCCCACCCCCCCCTGCGACCCTAATAGAGGATAAAGCGGGAGATAATGAATGAATAAATTTAATTTATGGTTAGATATTATGACTTATTTGCTTATGGAGAGAACACTTAACTTGGGTGCTTTGTTTATTGAATTTTAGCTTTGCAGCAGGGTAAATAAATCTGCATCGGAACCCCGATGCAGCCAACACACTGCTGTCTTTCACTCGTCCTCCGTGGTCCCAGGTTAACTTAAGCAGTGTGCTGATGAGTACAGTGTACAAACTTGCGGCTGAATGATTTCCCGACGTTTGGAGTCGCAGGCCGAGATCCCCCCCCCCCCCCCAACGCCGCACGCGTTCTCCGAGGATGGAGAACCTCGGTGGAGGCTGGTAATGACGTTTCCCTCCTTCGGCTCGTCCTCACGTCCTCCAGAAGGAAGGACGAGACGCGCAGGATGTAAAGCCTGGATGCTGAGATGCAGATAAAGCGATGTGGAGAAGGAGCTTCCAAATCCGCCGTTGTTTTTTTTTTTTTTTTTTTTTCTTGTCATAAATGAACAAAGCGACAATGAAAACAAAAAAAAATAGAGAAAAGATGTTTCTGTTTCTAAACGATTAGCATCGCAGCGGGGGTTCCCATACATGTCATAACAAAGAGACGCTCATTCGCACCGAACCTTGTCCAAACCCCTCACCCAGCACCCATACTCCCTCTCACTGCGCCGCCTGCTGCACAAGTATGTGGACGCTTCACACGTCCAATTTTAACCTATTGAAAAAATAAATGCATCGGAGTCCCAATGCTTTTGACGGAGTGATGGCCTTACGTGAAATCCAGTTTTAATGAATGTGGAATATTTTTTTGACATCCATCCATTATCTCCCACTTTATCCTCTATTAGGGTCGCGGTGGGGTTCCCCATGCCCATCCAGGGGAGAACGTTTCGGGCACTGGGCAGATAGACCCAGGACAGGATGCCAGTCCATCGCTGGACACACACTCACTCACACAGACACACTCTATATGGGGCAATTTGGAGAACTCAATTGACTTGCTCCATGTTTTTGGACTGTGGGAGGAAACCGGAGAACCCGGAGGAAACCCACGGGGAGAACATGGAAACTCCACCCAGATGGGGATTCGAACTGGGAATCCCCAGCGCTGAGAGGAGAACATGCCAAACCACTAAGCCACCGTGCCGAACTCATTCATTCATTATCTTCCGCTTTATCCTCTATTAGGGTCGTGGGGAGGAAGGTTTCCCATGCCCATCCAGGGGAGAACGTTTCGGGCGCTGGGCAGACACACCCAGGACAGAGGGGCAATCTATCACTGGACACACACTCACTCACACAGACACACTCTATATGGGGCAATTTGGAGAACTCAATTGACTTGATCCATGTTTTTGGACTGTGGGAGGAAACCGGAGAACCCGGAGGAAACCCACGCCGACACGGGGAGGGCATGGAAACTCCACCCAGATGGGGATTCGAGCCGGTAATCCCCAGCGCTGAGAGGAGAACATGCCAACCACTAAGCCATAGAACCTTGAAGGATTCGGGGACATGACTTTGAGGACCGCTGGTATGGCATCGACTGGAGCTCGTTTCCATGACGATGATTGTCCTCCCTTAAAAACCGCCGTGTTAATGATTCATATGTTATAATGAACACGATGCAGTGAAGTTTTGCATGTTCTCTCTCACGTTCTCTTGTCCTCTCAGGTCGAGCCTCCTGCGGTGCCCCAGTCCCCCGTCATACCCAGACTTACGCTGCGAGTTGGAGTCGGACAGGACAAAATGTAAGACACACACACACACACACACTCTGAGGAACTCTCTGTGTGGTCAGAGACTGCGTGTCTGCATGCAGGTGTGTGTTTCAGCGGGGCGGGTCATGTGACCGTTCCCAGACGACCCGCCGGGTTTTTGTTCGGCGCGCACACGCGCACCTCCCGCCGCACGCTCCCATCAATAGTCTCAGTGTTCACACCACTTAACCCCCCACATCACCCACCAAACACGCCTATAGGCAGCTTACAGGTAAAGGTGTGTGTGTGTGTTTGATGTTCACTGCTGACTGTGTTTAGACTTTGCCTCGCCTCCCTCATCCTCACTGTTCCACCACTATGGCAGACAGGAACCGTTAGTGTGTGTTGTGCGGATTGCATGTGTGTGACGACAGGAAGTGCTTGATCCTTTCAGCAGGCGAGTGTGTGTTGGGCCTGTGATGTCGTTCGGCTCCTTTGTGTCGCTCCCCTGCACCTGTACTCTGCTTTCAGAGTCTAATTAACCACCCTTTCTGTGTGCGTCTTTTGGGAGAGGCGGGGGTGGGGGGGGGTGGATGTCTCACTCAGCACCCCAATCCGGGGGCACCATCATCGCCGCTCTACCACCTGCAGCTCCCGTATGGGGGTGGCTTTGATTGGTCAGCTGGAGACCTGAGCCTGGGTCTATCCCATCAGTGGATCAGGCACCGATGATTAGTGCTGCCTCTTAATCGGCATTCTAATTAATATATATATATAAAATAGGTATGTATGTGTGTGTGTGTATATATATTTATAGGAGGCACGGTGGCTTAGTGGTTTAGCATGTTCTCCTTTCAGCACTAGGGATTCCCGGTTCGAATCCCAATCTGGGTGGAGTTTGCATGTTCTCCCCGTGTCCGCGTGGGTTTCCTCCGGGTTCTCCGGTTTCCTCCCACAGTCCAAAAACATGCATCAAGGTGAATTGAATTCTCCAAATTGCCCCATATAGAGTGTATTGGTGTAAGTGTGTGTGTGTGCCCAGTGATGGATTGACGTCCTGTCCTGGGTCTATCTGCCCAGCTCCCGAAACGTTCTCCCCTGGATGGGCATGGGGAACCCCACCGCGACCCTGATAGAGGATAAAGCGAAATGAATGTGTGTGTGTAGAATGAATGAATGAATATAAATATATATATATATATATATATATATATATATATATATATATATATATATATATACATACACATACAAATATATACATATACACACACACACACCTCTCAGTGCTAATGATCCTGGGGATCCAAAAACATGGATTCAAGGTGAACTGTCTGCTCTAAATTGCCCCTTTCTCCTATCTGAATTGCCCATATATGTTTTGCATATAATGTAATATTGTGTGTGTGTGTGTGTATATACACGGTTTGATTGGTACCCATGTCCATGACCTTTGACCTGTAGGGTTCATGAGGTGCCTTCATGACCACCTCACACCTTGTTGTCTGTAAAGCTGCGTCTTTATAAGGTGTGTGTGTGTGTGCGGTGTTTATGAGCACATGTGTGCATATCCATTTGAAGTGTCACCCCGATATAAGTAATGATCGCTTGCGCCTCCTCCTGTAACCGGAGCCGCGTCTTTGACGCGTCCCTCTTGGGGTCGGAACCATGTGACCGGGGTCATCGCACTCTGTGGCCCTGTCAATCTCTCTGTTACCAAGCAACAGCGGGGGGTCAAGGCTCAAGACTCCAAAAGTCCCGTTCAGTGTGTATGTCTAACGTGCGTGGGGTAAACGAGACCCTCGATCAGCGCCGGTACGGATGATGTCCGACCCGTTGCCATGGTGACCGGAGAACCGCTTTCAGGAAACAGTGTGTCTGGCTATTTTTTATTTTTATTTATTTATTTATTTATTTTTTGGAAACTGAGGACCAAAAAGATGGGACAGCAGGGCCCAAGTTTCCGTTTGGGGAGGCAGAATAGTGGCGGGGGGGTGCTGTTGCCTCACAGCGGGAAGGTCCTGGTTTTAAATTCCAAGTCGGATGAATGAGTCCTTTCTGTGTGGAGTTGGCAGGTTCTCCCCCGTTGGCGTCCTCTGGGAGCTTTGTGTTGGTTTTGACTGTGTGACTGTCAAATTTAACCTCTCTGTCTTTCTCTCTCTCTCTCTCTCTCTCTCTCTCTCTCACAGCGTCATCAGTAAGGCCTCTTCCGAACTGGAGCCCACCCCTCCACCCCCTCGGACGCCTGTACCGCGTTCCGGTCCCGGGGCTCGGATGCGCTCCCTTCCCGCACCTCCTCCCCCGACTCCTCCTCCGGCTCCCCCCATGGCTCGTCCGCCTCCCCCCGTAGTTCGGCCGCCTCCCGTCTTGCTGCCCCCTACTCCTCCAGCCCCCGTCGCTCAGCCCCCGGTGAACCAGGCCAAGGCCCGGGGCTGCAGCGTGGTCACGGAGACGGTCAGCGCTTACGTGGTGAGTCTCGTGTGTACATCCCGTCAAAAATTACAAAAAAAAAAAAAAAAAAGAAGCCTGTGTGTGTTTGGCAGCGCTGCCTCTCAGATTATAATCTGCCTCTGTTGGGATGAAGGCATCAAAGTGGTACGTGTGGGCAGTTTGTAAGACGAGATGCTTCCCACTAAGCCTCGGCGTGTGTAATCCACAGATCCGGGACGAGTGGGGTAATCAGATCTGGATCTGCCCCGGCTGCAACAAACCCGACGACGGAAGTCCGATGATCGGCTGCGACGAGTGCGACGACTGGTACCACTGGTAAGCATCGTCGATAAGCTCCTCCCACCATCACGACCAGCCATGTGGTAAAGCAGGTTTCAATGTTCACACCGACTCATCAGCAGAACAACTGGGAAGTTCTTCCGGGGGATGACGATTGGGATGCTGGAGCCTATCCCGGCACTTACCAGGGCACAGGGTCACGCTGACAGTGAAGTGGTTTACTGAACTCTCCTTCTCTCTCTCTCTTTCTCAGGCCGTGTGTGGAAATCGTAACTGCCCCACCCGAGGACCAACCGTGGTACTGCATCAAGTGCAATGGCAAGAAAAAAGACAAAAAAACCAAGAAGAGGAAACGTAAAGCTCACTGATGTCCCTCCCCCTCCGGCCTTCGGTCCCTCACCCACTTCCACGCCCGCCGCCCCGCCCCACCCCGCCCCGCCGGAGTTTTGATTCGGACAGTTTCCCCCTTTCCTTTTTAATCAAAAAAAAAAAAAAAAAAAAAAGCTCTCGAGTCAATTATGTATTTTTAAAAATGAACTTTTCAAGAGACTATATGTTAATTTTTTTATGTCGCTCATCCGCCGATGTGTCTCGCGTGATCTTTGTACAAAATGCCAAGCCGCCGTTCGGTCCGACACGAGGTCGTCGACGTCATTGTTCAGCCGCGCACTGATGCCCCAGAAGAGAGAGAGAGGGAGAGAGAAAAAAGATTCTGTATCATAAATCAGCTCTTTTAATAATTTTCTGATTTATTTCGACTGGAAGTTCAGTTTCCTTTTATTATTACAGATTCAATTAAACGCTGTTTTTCCACTTTGGTGGTTCTTTGTTTTTATTGGTTGCCGTTTTATATTTAGAGTTTTATATCACAGCTCAGGGCGGCACGGCGGCTTAGTGGTTTAGCATGTTCTCCTCTCAGCACGAGGGATTCCCGGTTCGAATCCCCATCTGGGTGGAGTTTCCATGTCCTCCCCGTGTCCGCATGGGTTTCCTCCGGGTTCTCCGGTTTCCTCCCGCAGTCCAAAAACATGGATCAAGTCGATTGAGTTCTCCAAATTGCCCCATATAGAGTGTGTCTGTGTGAGTGAGTGTGTGCCCAGCGATGGATTGGTGTCCTGTCCTGGGTCTATCTGCCCAATGTCCAAACCACCACCACCCCCACCCCCCCGACCCTAATAGAGGATAAAGCGGAAGATAATGGATGGATGGATATCTCATGGTGGCCCGTGGCTTAGTGGTTTAGCAGGTTCTCCTCTCAGCACTAAGGATTCCCGTTTCGAATCCCCATCTGGGTGGAGTTTCCATGTTCTCCCCGTGTCTGCGTGGGTTTCCTCCGGGTTCTCCAGTTTCCTTCCACAGTCCAAAAACATGGATCAAGTCAATTGAGTTCTCCAAATTGCCCCATATAGAGTGTGTTTGTGTGAGTGAGTGAGTGTCCAGCGATGGATTGGCGTCCTGTTCTGGGTGTATCTGCCCAGCGCCCAAAACGTTCTCCCGCCCCTGCAACCCTAATAGAGGTTAAAAGCGGAAGATCATGATTGAATGAATGGATAACTCATGAGCCGCCTTAACACATCTGCATCATGTGTTTATGACATGCATCATTTTTCTGGTGCCACCCCCCCCCC
>JAFMOD010000151.1:34480-64480 GCA_019802435.1 Corydoras maculifer
AATAGAGAATAAAGCGGAAGATAATGGATGGATGGATATCTCATGGTGGCACGGTGGCTTAGTGGTTTAGCACCTTCTCCTCTCGGCACTAGGGATTCCCGGTTCGAATCCCAATCTGGGTGGAGTTTCCATGTTCTCCGCGTGTCCGCGTGGGTTTCCTCCGGGTTTCCGGTTTCCTCCCACAGTCCAAAAACATGGATCAAGTCGATTGAATTCTCAAAATTGCCCCATATAGAGTGTCTCTGTGTGAGTGAGTGTGTGCTCAGCGATGGATTGGCGCCCTGTCCTGGGTGTATCTGCCCAGCGCCTGAAAAGTTCTCCCCTGGATGGGCATGGGGAACCCCACCGCGACCCTAATAGAGGATAAAGCGGAAGATAATGAATGGATGAATGAATTCAAGCTTCTTTAGAGGGCACTGTGATAAACCAGAGGGGTGAGATGCTCAGGAGGCTAAGCCAATCAGATTGCCCCTTTCATTAAACACCTTCAGCTGGCGGGTATTTGCTTGTTAGGGTGAGAATCAGCAGGTGAGTGAATCATTCCTCTCTGATTCTGATTCCCGTCGGCTCTTTCATCCAACAACAGCAGCTCTGGGTAGGTGGAGAACTGTCCCTACTTTCTACCTAATGTGCACTACTTAGGGAAGGCCGTACCCGTGTTCTAGTGTCTGTGTGGGTCATCTGACTTATCCAGCCTTGTTTTTGGCGCACTGTCGTGCTGAATCGTTGAAAGGCCTTCCCCAAACTGTTCCCACATAGCTGGAAGCGTGCAGATGTCCAAAGTGCGTGACGACGTGCTCGCTTTTTTCAGTTTTATTTACACTACACTATGAATTTGTTTATTAATTTTTATTAAGGGCGGCACGGTGGCTTAATAGTTGGCATGTTCTCCTCTCAGCACTAGGGATTCCCGGTTCGAATCCCCATCTGGGTGGAGTTTCCATGTCCTCCCCGTTTCCGTGTGGGTTTCCTCCGGGTTCTCCGGTTTCCTCCCACAGTCTAAAAACATGGTTCAAGTCAATTGAGTTCTCCAAATTGCCCCATATAGAGTGTGTCTGTGTGAGTGAGTGTGTGCCCAGTGATAGATTGGCGTCCTGTCCTGGGTGTATCTGCCCAGAGCCTGAAATGTTCTCCCCTGGATGGGCATGGAGAACCCCCCCCCCTGCCCCCCGCGACCCTAGTAGAGGATAAAAGCGGAAGATAATGAATGAATGAATTTTTATTTATTTACACGGCATGTGAAAACAGTTTAGGGAGAGTCTTTTACATTTTCCAGTATGATTAATGTTTATGAAGACATTATTGATGATGAATTGGAACACCGACTCTTTGGCTTCTTGCCTATGCTGTGCCTATGTTGCATCAGATCAGCTCGTTTTGCAGACACTTTTATCCATAGTGACTTAATGTTTGGGCTCGGAGCGCTGGGTCTGTCATGATGCAGCACCGGCAGTCTTTGCACGTGTGTGTGTGTGTGTGTGCGTGTGTGTGTGTGTGCGTGCGCTCACTCCTGTTTGATGGATGGCCTAATTTATAATAGAAGTGTTCAGGATGGAGAGACTTGCACAACACTGAGTTGTGTTACAGGCTGGTAATCACATGGTTTGTCTCTGTGTAAAACGATGCTGCCTCATGAAACAAAACTGCATTAAAGACGCGTTACATCACAGCGTGTGAGGACACCAGGCTGCGGCCATGACCATTATGGGATGGGGGCGGAGGAAGAGGTCGGCAGGGAATAGTGGAGGTCAAGGTCTTTTGCGCACTGTTTATAGGGTTTCGGAAAAAAAGCCCGTGTGATAAGCATCGCGCCGCCAAACACACCAGGCACATAAACAAAATGCCTTAATTAGATAAATGTTCTGGAGGTTCTTCTCCAGCACCATGGACACACCGGGTATTACAAGGGTGGTGGATGATGCTCAGTACTGCAATGATGCTGACATGGTGGTGCTATGTTTCATCTGTCTGTAATCTGATGAAGCTTTAAGTGCATTAAATGCAGAAGTGTGTTTCCTGAGCTTTAGTTTAAACCCGTATTAGGACGTCTTCCTTGCTGGCGGAGCCTGTAATCGAGCAGAAGGCCGTTTTATTTGCACAGCTTTCATTCAGCCGCTCCGACAACATCTGTGTTTGTTTCCGGCCCTCTTGGTTTTGCCATATCATTTTGTTTGAGGAATTACTAATGGCCTTATTAGTAGCTATCAAACAGCCCTGTGTACTTGTCTTTGTTCTACTTGTTTGGCCGGACATCAAACAGCTCCAGTCTGTGAGCAGTTACTTCTGCTGGGACTGTGAGAATGTCCTCTCGCTCTGTATGGGATGGAAAAGAAAAAGGAGTTCAGTAACAGTAGATTTTCCAATTAACCTCAACTTCAGTGTTACACCTTTTAGTGCGGCCAGAAATCAGACCTGTTTCGTTTAATCGTGCTTATTACCCCTGCATCTGGGCTCTGGAAAGTCCACTAAAGAGAGTATGTTTTTGAGTGTTCTGTTATGAAACCCAAGGTCCAGCACCTACACATTACACCTTCAGAAACTTATTATAGGTTGGTTTTTCCCTTTGCAGCTGTAACAGCTTCAACTCCCACGACTTTGGGAATCTTTGTCTGTTCGTTCAGTAGAACATCAGTGAGGACGGACCCTGTTGAGGTGGAGGGTGAGACTCATGCTCAGTTCGAGTTCAGTCCCAAATATGAGGGTTGATGGGGTCGATGTTTAGGTTCTGTTAAGGTCAGACACGTTTTGACAATTCAAGCTCATCTAATCATGCTTTTATAAACCGGGCTCAGTCAAGCTGGACCGTAAAGGGGCCTTCCCCATACTGTTCCTACAAAGTTCTATGCATACAGTTGTCCGGAATGAATGCAATGTCCTTTTTTTTTTTACACACATTAAAGACTTTATTGTCAAAGTTGGTTTAATGATGCGCACTTCAAAGATAATATTAATCCCAGCGCCCCCTGTCGGAATACACAGTAAACCACAGTGACGCGACACGGGTTCGATGGAAGGGCTTCGAGGATCGTTTTTATTTCGAGGTTAATTTAAATTAAGCAAAAGTGCGAATATAAATGTATTAATTTTGAATGTCAGAGGAAGTTAAGCTTTGGATGTTGACTTTGGAAAGCGGAGGAAAACAGTGGTAGGCTATTTTAACATATTCCACGATTTAATTGCTTTAATTATCGAATGACTTCAGGTGTTTGACATCTAAAGAGAGAGAGAGAGAGAGAGAGAGAGAGTCGTTTGTGCTCTCACACTCTCTGAGCTTACTCTTTGAAATCGGAAAGTTTTTCAGCATCAGCGTTATCATCCGAGACAAAGATTTTTCACGGTGATGCCTTGAGCTCATTCACATCATTATTCATTCATATAATTGTTTATGTTCATTAGGCTTCAGCCTCAGACCCGATGTGGCTCAATCTACTTCTGCTTTATCAATTGTTTGGAAACGACGAGCCTGAAAAGCAATTAGCGACGCGGTGCAAAGAAAAAAAATGAATATTCATTTATTTTTTAGTTTGGGTTTTCTCTCTCTCTCTCTCTCTCTCTCTCTCTCTCTCTCTTTAGCCCGAAGCTTCTTCTGCAATTAAGAGTTACTTGAAACATTTGAATAGCCCGATCAATCGCCCGAACCTTGCATTTCTGTGTTTATATACTGAGTATAGTGAATGCGTAATCAGCCTGCAGGCTTCGCGCACAAACTTTGGGAAGGTGCAGCGCACAGATAGAGCTTATTACTGAAGCCAAGGCGCTAATGAAGCCTCTCTATCTGCCCTTATTGCACACATTAGCAACTTTCCTCCTCTCCTGCTGAGGGAAAAAAGAAAGAAAGAGCAAACGAAACGAATTATCAACTATGTAGTGCGCTTCTGAAAGAGGCGTGACAAGTATTTGCCATAATACACTTTGTGAAGAGGAAAGGTACCGGGACACACCTCTTAATCAGAGTTCAGGTGTTTCAGA
Organism: Corydoras maculifer; assembly: GCA_019802435.1. NCBI lineage: Eukaryota > Metazoa > Chordata > Actinopteri > Siluriformes > Callichthyidae > Corydoras > Corydoras maculifer. Next base: position 38,450 of record JAFMOD010000151.1, read on the forward strand.
CTTCTTGGCTCACGGGTCAGAAATGAAGCAACCTACCAATGCATTCAGAACTATTATGTTTCCAACTTTGTGGGAACCGTTTTGGAAAAGTCGCTTGTGTGTGCCAAGGTACATAAAGGCATTCGGTGTGAAATTTGGGAGCCCTGGCCTCAACCCCATTTAATGTCGTTGGGATGAATTAGAATGGAGATTACAAGTCAGGGCCTCTAGTCCAACGTGGTTTGATATTACAGATTCTCTTTGTGGATAAATGAGTACAAATATCTGCAGACACGGTCCAAAATGTTGTAGAAAGACTTAGAAGAGTGTTACAGGTGCAGAGGTTGGGACAACCTACAGTGCGATGTCATTAAATTTACTTAGGTGAAATGTTCAGGGGTCCAAACACGTGTGTTTATATTATGTTATAACGGATAATTGTGTTAATTGTTTTGTTGTGCATTCTTTCTAACTATTCCCTTTGACCTAATATTCTTTAAAATAAGAGTTTGTTATCCTACAGCGTATTTATGGTATAATAATAACAATGATGATGATGATAATAATAATAATAATAATAATAATAATAATAATAATAATAATAATAATAATAATAATAATAATAATAATAATAAAGGAGAAGGGGTGGCTGTATGAATCAGGGGGTACGGTGTCACGTTTGAACAGAAGGGGGCAGGTCATCCCTGCGCGGTGATGGACGTCATCAGTCGGATGCTGATGCTGCGCACCTCCGTGACTGAGACAGGCAAAAAAAAAAGAGCGAGATGAAATAAAAATAAATAAAATAAAAAAATAAAAAAATAAAAGAGCTAAAGGACAGATGGAGTGATGAAGAGCGTGAATTCGAGTGATCGCAAATGCACACCGCGTTGCCTGAACGACTTTGTGACGACCTCTGTTGCAAAACAGACAGACATGGAAATGGGCTTTCGGCGCTATCGCCGTTTCCCAGGCAACCATCACAGCCCTGCATCTCGCGCTGGGAGGAATGACTTATAAAGGAATAAAATAATAAAAGAAACTGGAGTGAAGCAGAAGGATTAACCATGATCCCGAGCGTCAATCAAACAGAAAATAAACGCGACACGAACCGCGTTTCCACGTCCGCAGCCGCCCTGTGGGAAAAAAAAGTCCTGATGATAAAATATAGACTTAGTTATAAAGATTTAGGACGAAAGTATCTGAACACATCTCTCATTCAATGAGTTCTGGTGCATCATTCAGTTAAATTGAGATGAACGGGAACGGAGACTGCGCCAGAACATAATATTGTTATTATTATTGCGGTGGTTGTTGTTATTTTTTTAATACTATGTGTATTAATGTTCATTATAGTGCATCCCAGATGTGCTTGTAGTTGAGGTCAGGGCCTTCCCCAAACTGTTCCAACAAAGTGGAAAGCATGCAGTTGTCCAAATTGTTGATTTTGTAGATCCATGGCAATGGTTTGGTCAACGTTATGGTTATTGATTTGCAAGGATCTTGCTTATAAATGGTGTGTGTGTGTGTGTGTGTGTGTGTGTGTGTGTGTGTGTGTGTGTGTGTGTGTGTGTGTGTGTGGAACACCTGATAGCTTGCCCTCTCCAACCCCCCTCCATTCTCCCCTAGTCATTCTAGCCCGCGCTCGCTCGAGCCTGCAGCGCCGGCGTGTCGCCATGGCTGGGTGTAAGAGAAAAAGAGGGGTAAATAGTAAACCATGTGGCTATTTGTTCCAAAAGATTGCAATGAATATCAAGATCTACCCCCCCCCCCCCCATATTGCTCTTACTTCTTCAGCTGTCCCAGATAACCACTGGGTAAGCTGCATAAAAAGACCACCAGCTCCCACTCTCATAAACACTTGAAAATTATCAAAAGAAAGAAAAAAAGGGGGTGGGAAAGATGGGCTAGACTCAAAAACAAACAGATCACTGTACTCACAGAGACACGAGTCCCCATCCTGTGAGGACAATGACTGACGGAGCATTAGAAGTTTGTCTGTAGTGTCTGTGTACTGCTTTAAACTGTGTAAAGCTGAATGAATTCTTTAGAAGCCCCTTAAGAAGTCGTGTTCACCCAACACCAGTCAGTCTGTGAGAATGTGTATAAGGAAAATGTAAAAGATAGATATAGATCTACAAAGTCAACCAAGCAGATGACGGAGCTGTTGTGTTTAAGTTTCATGTTTTTTTCTATATCCTGTTTTATACAGTCAGGCCAACTGACACCAGCTTACAGTGGGGAGGGGGGTGATGTGGGTTTAGGTCAGGGTGCCGGGAAGTCAGGTTCTTTCAAAATAAACTTTCATGAACCTTGAATTGTGAACTGGGGCGCAGTTATGCTGAGCCAGAAAGTTGGACCTTCCCCAAACTGTTCCCACAAAGTTAGATATACATGTAGGGGGGGTAAGCAATTCTTGAACACCTCTGGGATGAAACTAGAACTTTGGCGCAAGAGCCTGGCATCCAACATAAATGTGTGACGTCACGACGCATAAATGAGCAACAATTCCAACAAACACCAAAATTTTGTAGAAAGTCAATTAGAAGAATGTGAGCTGCTATATCTGCAGAGTGGGGGCCAACTTCTAAAATGATGTCCTGAAAGCTCATGGTGTAATGTGTAGGTGTTGTACTCGTTTATCGCATGTCTCTTGGGTCAATAAATGTTTTTTTTTTTTTTATTGCACAGTATGTTGAACATATCGTGCTATTATTAATATGAAAATCAGATCGTGTTTCTTTGCGCGGTGGGTGGCGCAGTGATCAGAACAGGTTTAGTGCTCCACAAGTCCGTTCCCATTAGGGGGGGGGGTTAGTAAAGCGAAAACAGACGGGCTGGATAATAAACGTCTCGTTTTGTGCTGATAATGCCCCGTTATTGTCCGCCGGCTCCTCTGGGGAGCGCGCTGGGGAGGAACGAGGGCAGAACAGTGGCGGAGGTGACGGCGGTGGTCGTGAGAGGGGCGTCTGTCTTCAATTCCCCCCCGTCGTCCATTTCATTAGCCTAATCTACTCCATCTCCATCTCTCCATCATCTCCTCTGCCGCGCATCCCCACAAACACATCTCCAGAAAGAAGAAGATGGACGGATAGGTTTGCGCAGCCTGCGTGTCGGGGGTGTATGATGCGGCTGATAAAGCGGCACCGGGCCGGACGCAGTCGGGGGCACGCGGCCGTCACGTCGACCTTCAAGTGACACAGCATTTGAAGAACGGCGCGTTTTCTGGGTTTAGTGTTGAAATGTGAATGAATTGTGATGACTGCTTCTGACTTCAGAGCGCATCCTTGACATATTCTTGACCTTAAGAGAAAGAAATGCGTTCCCTCCCTCTCTCTCTCTCTCTCTCTCTCTCTCTCTCTCTCTCTCTCTCTCACACACACACAATATTACAACTCTCATCTCTCATTTCTCTCTGACATCTCTTCATCTTTATCCCGGCATCTCCATTCGTCTCCTTCTCCCAATTCTATTTCTACCTTGAATAAATAAAGAAGAAAATAAATAAAACGATACGATCTCTCCAAAGCACTGGAAATGACGGATCATCGAGAGAGAGAGAGAGAGAGAGAGAGAGCGAGAGTTATACCGAACGTAGTCTTGGGAAAGTGGATAGCTTCTAAATTAGGCTACATTGTTTATGAATAATAATAATAATAATAATAATAATAATAATAATAATAATAATAATAATAATAATGAGTATTCTTATAATTGAAACAATAAAATAAACAAATAAACGTATTATTATTATTATTATTATTATTATTATTATTATTTTTATTATTATTGTTGTTGTTGTTGTTGTTGTTGTTTTCTGATTCACTTTTTTTTTATCTTTAGCAGAATGAGATAATGGAGATCACATCTCCAGCCTGTGCTTGTATCAGCTGTTGTATCTTTTATCTTATTCTGATGTAACGTGTTCTTCGTATCATAACGATCTTATCCCTGCTCTTCCTTCAGCAGAGTCCTCCACCAAAACATATCTCATCCTTGTTACCACCAGCACAGTGAAAGAAACCCACCTTTTGCCTCCCCGACTCCCTCTCTGTTCCTCTCCGTGCTTTAATGCTATTTCTCCAAAGAGTGGTCATGGGAAATTAGAAATGTTGGAGGTTTTTCAGTAATGCCTGGATTTAGGTTGGAGGGGTGAATTAGCTCCATCGCATCTTTTTTTTTAGATGCAAATATTTTCGTTATCTCTGCGTTGCTGCAGTGTTTTCGGTGTTTATGATTAATTATCTGCTCTCGGTGAGAAATAAATCATGGTGAAATTGGGATCTCAGCCAGTGATGGCAGGTCGATGTTGTTCTGCTCGGAATTGACACACTTAATTACAGGCGAGTGCTCACTGCGAGGCGAGATTACCCTGACTGCTTTTTATTTTATATTTCTATTCTTTATTTTTTTTTATCAGATCCCCCTGAATTTTCACCAATTAAAAATCGCAACGGCATTTTTATATTGCCCCCAGGGAAAATATAAAAACACACGAACACACACTCAGACACACACACACACACTTTTGTTACAAACATTGGCCATCACCACTCCCCCACCCCATCAGATTCATTGTGATGTATTAGATGCAATAAATTATCCCATGTAACAAAACCATGGCGCGCTGAAAGGCAGATAATCTGGAGGGGAGAGATAAGGATTCATTATGGCTCATCATTATGGTCGCGCTGCTTCTTTCTTAATCAGCCTCTCTGATCCTGCAGGATCTGGGCGAAGAGCAGATAAGAGCAGAGCAGAGCACCAACAGCGGCTTAGAAATTCTACATTTACACCAACACCATCTCCACTAACACCAGCTCTGTGTCGCACACGGCAACACCAGCTCCTCTAACACCAGTGCTGCGTAACACATAGCAACGTCATCTTTACTAACACCAGCACTATGTAATACACATCAAAGACATGGCTACTCACACCATCACTATCTAGCACACCAGCAACACAATCTCAATTAACAGCAGCATTATGTAACACACCAGGACATTCATCTCCACTAACACCACCATTAAGTAACAAACAAACACATCATCTCCAGTAACACCAGTGATACATAACACAATCTTTACTGACACCAGGGTTATGTAACACACCAACAACACTTTTATCACTCTTACTATTATTTCCATTTTGATGGAAGTGGTGCCTGACACTCATCAAGATCATCCTCACCAATGGACAATCCCAATGTCCCATCCATAACATCAGGATTCGTGCTCACTCCAGTTTTATTATTATTGTGTATGTATAACTTTTTGTGAAGACATATTTTCCACTTTTATTGTTCCTTTAAAAATTCAAATACATTTCACCTTTAAAGTGAAACCATTTCTTTATCTCGCCGTTGACTGATCCTTAACTGATTAGGGCAGTTTACTTCCTCTTGAAAATCAAGCCTCCTTGACGAAAAGAAAGAAATGCCAAAACTCCAAACTGCAAAATTCTAATCCCAACAGCAAACCATTGGTCGTGATATTAAATAAATGAAGTAACGTCAAATTAATTTCCCTAAGTCTTTATTGCGTACAGACGGAAACCTACAGGTTACCAAACGAATAATACACGACAGAAAATATTCTGGGGGGCGGGGGGGAGGGGGGGAATGTATGAAATATTCAGATGTTTTCGAGATTTGAATTTTGGGTCCAAGAATATTATATAAGCGAAAAGCAAACTTTCATCTTCTCCGTTTTTAACTGTTTAATGTTTTGTGTTTGTTGTTATGTCATTTAATTTACTCTTAATATTCAGTTCTAGAATGAATTAATTATCGGAGGTTTTAATCGGTGGATTGGTTATTCCTGCGCCACTGTTGGGGGGGGGGGGTCAATAAATAAATATTTGTATTCCGTTCTAAAAACAAGTCAGAGGGCTTTTGAAAAATATTCTTAAAATGTGTTATACGTGTTATGTCTTATACGTCGCTCGTAAAGCTTTTCATAAATCACCAAGATTTTGAAATTATATCGAAAATGCAACCGGAGCTGTGATGTTGTTTGTATAGTAAACGGATCGTACATTTCTTTAGTGATGCTAAATATTGAGTTGATATACTATAAAAGAGAGAGAGAGAGGGTGGGAGAGAGAGCGCATCTGACGCAGTGGTGGATGTTGGGCACTTGCAGGCCTTTCTTCTGCTGCTGCTGTTACAGACAGGCCTGCATCTCTCACCGGCTTCGGTCGTCACGTCGTTGCTCCAGCCAATGAAGCACCGAGGTTCTAAAACGCGTTACAACCTGCTGACGCTTTAAAATCATAAAGGCGGGATTTCTCATAAACGTTTATAACTGTTTATTAAACCCCACAATAATTCACCCTGCAGTTATGAACCTAAAAACGACGCGGCTTTAGTTTGGTGTATTTTTGTCATAGAACAACATCGAACACAGTGATATATTTTTATTCCCTTTATTTTTAAATATGGGATTACAGTGCGACCACTTCAGCCTAAAAACGCTAAACAAACTTAACCCTTGCAATGCTGCCATAGTCTCAGACGAACCCAGCCCGTGCTGTTTTGAACCCCGAAACTGGGGATCATTTTACTTCGTTCGGTAACCTACAATATTTTCTTCCCATCAGCTCAAACCCGCCGCCGTCATCTCTCAGCTCTTAGATTCGACTAATTGATAAGGCGCGACGTAAAACAAATAATTGGGTGAATGATCCTCGCACATCAGGCAGTCAATTAATCCCGGACTTCTATTCAAAGCCCGCTCTTAATCTTGATTTTCAGCGTTTCCAGATGATCTGTGCCGGCTTGTGCGTTTTGTGCTCATTAACCCCCGTCGACGTTAAACGGCGGTGTGAATGAACGCGTATTAACGTCATGTTTACCCCGAAATTCTCTTAAATTCTCTCGTTGTTTACCGCGTTAATCGAGAGGAATGAAGATTAATTCATCATTACCATCTGCGTGTGATTTGAACTCATCTTATTTCACATCCAGCGCTAATATAAATTAAAAGACGCGCTTTCAGCGGAAAAGATTGAATAATCATGAAGGCGCATTTCGGTTCCACCCCGCCGCAAGTTTATATTGATGTTTGAAGCCAATTATCTTTAAATTAGGAGCTTAATTGAATTTCTTCTTCAAAGATGCTGCGGCGGAGCAATTTCTCCTCCTCCTTTTCCTCTTTTTCCATATTGCCCTCGTCTCTTTATATCTCTCCTCGTTTTGGTTTTTCTTCGAGAAAAAAAACAGCAAAGGAAGATCGAAATTTGTAAAAAAAAAAAAAAAAAAAAAAAAAAAAAAAAACATAATAAAACCAAAACAAAGGTTTAATTAATGTGGATTAATTACTGTCCTCTTTTTTATGTATGCCTGCGCTCTTTTAAATGTCCCGAAGACAAATAAATAAAGGTGGTGTTTTAATCTCTTTTGCACATTTGTATTTATTAAGCTGTTATCTGGTCATTCTGGGCGGAAGGCTCGTTTGAAGGTTCACGTTCTGAAGGGAAACGGCGGCCGCGTCTGGCTCTTCTTCATCTTCGACCTCCTTTGTGTGTGAAACTGGTTTTTATGTCCTCGGCTGTGTGTCCACGTTTGTGCGTTAATGTATGATGTGGGTTATGTTTTTTTTTTTTTTTTCTCTCCATTTTTCGCCGCAACACGCACCGCCCCAGAATACCTCGCGCTTGCTGTACAGTAAGTACGGTAACTATCGCCCTCAGTGCGTGCGTGCGTGCGTGCGCGCGCGCAGACTAGGCTAGGAGGGGAAAGGCGCACAGTGCACACCCCAGCTTTTCTTCTCGCTCGGCTCTAAATGCCATCGCCTCCTCGATCTGCGTGTCGCCACATCCGACGTCCACCTCAATTCTGCAGGTCAGTGTTTTCGCTCTATTTTTTTGAACGCCGTTTATTTTCTATTGGTTTTGCAGATTAGCATAGAGCTCCGTCTCCACAACCGGATGACGACGGGGTACAAACATTTAGCTGTTGTCCGTTTCTGTATTGTGGATGCCGTGATGGCTTTGCTTTGGTTTTTTGCCATTTTTTTAAAATTTGATTCTGATTTTTAAAAGACCCCTGAGGCTTTGGGACTTTTCGAATTGTTTTTTTTTCTGTCGATGCATTTCGCTCTGCGTGGTGGCAACGCCGTAATTAATAAATATGCACAAATAAACGAAATTTAGATTTTGCACTAACAACAATTAAGGGTTTCATTAAATATGACAATGCAGAAAGGACATTGTCCGAATTACACGGGTGTGAACTGATCTGTGCACGAGCCAATCGAACCGATTGATGGCGTGAACGAGAAAAACGAAAATGGTTCGTTTTGGGGAAGCAGGATCTACCCTCCGTTATGTTGATGCTGAAGTAATTATTCATCATCAGATGGCTTTGAGAAATCCGAGCATTGCAGCAGAACGCCGCGCGTCGGGAGGATGCGTTAGGCTCAGCTCTTTTTGGTTGGGTGGGGGGGGTGGGGGGGGCGGCTGCAAGTCAGTGGGACCGATAGATGTCAAATGTCTCGGAGTACACCGGGTGTGTTTACTCATTTCACATGCCAGACAAACAGGCCACGCACCCACGTCCACTTTCCGAAAATGGCACCGGGATTTTATGGTGCGCTGATATTTTAAAGTCGTTTAAAAAAAGATGAAGGAGTTTTAATGATCTATTACCACCTGAGTGTGTAGGGAGAGTCTGCCTCCTTTAAGCCGTGAAATTGATCTGATTAGGGTCGTAAAAGAGAGCGGGGTGTGCGCGTGTGTGCGCGCGCGTGCGCCTGAGCTACAAATAGGAGATGAGGACATTAAGAGACACCATAGGCCGATAGTCGAGTTTTTTTTTTTTTTTTCATGGGTGTGTATGTGTATTTGTGTAGAAATGTGCTTTTTATTTGCATGTTGAGAGTGTGTGTGTGTGTGTGTGTGTGAGAGAGAGAGAGAGAGAGAGAGAGAGAGAGAGTGAGACAGAGCTGGTGGGATTGATTGGAGCTGAATGGCTGTGAAGCAGCTGTTTTGGCCCTGATAGTGGGAGCCTCTGTTAAGGGGCAATGATGGAGCCGAATCAAATTCACCCCCATGCTTTAAAACACACATACATACTCGTGTTTGAACAGCAATAGCGCTGAGTTTTGATTTTCTGGCCTTGCTGAAGTGAAGATGTCACGCTGGTTGGACCAGGAAACGTCATTCTGCCGGAACGCGGGCCTTCAAAACAACACGCAACCGTCGGACGTGCGGTATTAATTAAAACCGTGATTTATTATAGAATTCGAGCAGAGCGTCGTTTAATTTAAGAATGGTAGTCAGTGTTAGCGCGCCGCTTAGATAACGCCTCTCAGCACAGTGAGTGTCGGAGAGCCTGGCTGAGAGGAAGAGCTTTATGAATTGGTATTTTCGTCTCAGAGGTGATGGAGTGGGTGGCTCGTGTCTCATCGGCGCTTTCATGTTTTCCTCACTTTATGATTTACCAAAAGCAAAACCCGCTTGCTCATTCCCCTCAGTTTCGTCATTCTGCAGCGCGAATCGTTCTTAGAAATATCTGTTTTCTCTCTTTTCGACGACGCCTTTCAGGATTCGATAAACACCCGATTCTTAGAACCAAAAGTCCGTAAACGCGGCGCATTCAAACAGAAATTTCGTTCTTGAAAAGAGCTGAAAAAAGTACCGACATGCGGCGGATTAATCATCCTGTAGCTTTTATCTCCTTCAACGTTTCAGTCGGCTTCAGTTCTAATGTTCTGGCTTTGGGGTTTAACCAAAAATAAATTAGTAGTAAATTTAAATGTATTGAAAGTATGACCGGGCGTTTAAAATGTTCTATTGTCAATAATTAAAAAGCACAACCTCTTTGTTTTTTGCTTTTAAACCATTAAACGCCAGACGTTTTAACAACGACGGCGGAAAATCCCGGAAAACAACGAACAGCCGACTGAACGAACGAAAGGAACGAAACTGAATATATTCCTCTATTTGTTTTTTCTTTAAAATCCGTGTTATGCGTTATCTTTAACACATGTTCGGGACTTATGGGCCTTAAAAATATATTAAAAGAATTTTTTTATTATTATTATTATTATTAGTAGTAGTAGTAGTATAACAGTACAAAAAATTTTAAAGACGTGAATACCTGAAGGTGAATATCTACGATAATCGATGGCGAAACCTGATTATCTTAATCAATTGTTTACCTTCTCCAAAGATTACGATAGACGAGCAAATTTCTCCCCAGAAAACTAATATCAGCAACAAATAGCAATAAAAAATCATCGATAAAAAGCATGATTCATTATTAGGATCGTGACGCAGCTGCCTATAATAATTTTTTGCAATTTGTAATTGTTTATTGTTTACGTCACAGTGATGAATGTGTGTGTAGATTAGTGGGTAGCCGATAAAAATAAGTGTCTTATCAGGTCGCATCATCTTTTGAGTCGTTCGGAGTCAAGCAAGAAGCGAAACGTGTGATTTTCACCCGACACTCAGACATTAGAATAACTCTGATTATCTGCGCCATCATCAGTCTGACCCACTATCACTGCTTCACCACTGCTTCACACTGGGTTTGATTTAACACAGGCATTTACACTAACTTACGGGGCCACCACCATATCACACACACACACACACACACACACACACACACACACACACACACACACACACACTCTGACTCCTCGCACATCTCACGGAAGCTCATCTGGGCTAAAACGTTCCACTAAATCAGCACAATTTTCATTTCTTTCTATTTCAGGGTAACATTCACCTCACGCACACGGCTACCTGGGGTAAAAACGCACCTCAGACAAACACACACACACACACACACGCACTCACACACAAACACACACATACGAATTTTGCAGCAGAGGTTAAATGATACAAACCCCTTTAGCTCGTCCACAATGCATTTGATATTATAGATTGCAAAATCGCAGGTGTTGTATAAACCATATCCGATCAAAGCAATCAGTTCTTCCTACAGCACGCGGCATTCAGTGCAGAATTTTATTCAAAACCATTTTCACCACAGATTTTTCACAACGGTCCCAACAGCATTATATGAAACCGAGTCATAAATAAGTAGGAAGAAGATGAGCAGATAGAAACCCAGAAACAACAAACTGTATACGTGACAGCGAACAGAAGCTCACGAGACTGAATGGTCTTTAGAGATCTATCAATAAAAATCTATAACAAATACATACTATTTTAAATATAATTTAAAGATTTGGGCCTAAACGTATAAATACATCATTTGACTCTCAATATGTATACAAAGGTATTTTGGAGTAAAAAAAATAAAAAAAAACAAGCCCTGGGAGGCCTTAGTATATTTTTTTGTTGGTTATATCCTTTTATTTATAAGCTGCCTGTCTGCTCAAGAAGCCTTGGTCCTCACTAGGATTCTTTCTATAAAACAAAACAAATACCCTGCAGTTTTTTCCTTGCCACTGCTGCCTCAGTGTGGGTTCAGACTGTAAAGCTGCTTGAGACAATGCGCTGATGAAAAAAAATCTCTATGGAGCTTGGATGTTGTTTTATGTGCTGATGCAAAAAAATTATTTGTGATTCTACGAACATGGTGTTTTTTTATCTAATAATATTAATAACAATAATAATAAAAGATAATAATAAAAGAAGAATGACAACAGTAATCATTTGTCTTCTAACCCCAATGCAAATATATTACTAAACATAGAAAATCTAAACTCGCATTGCCATTTACCATTACGACACCTTTACCCGGGTCTCTATGGCAACCAATTGGGTGGCTACACCTAATGCTAATTGTTAACTTAGTGTGGCAATGAGTTCAGGGTTTAATCATTTGAATAGTGTTTCCTGTGTTGAACACAGAGGCGAACAAACCATTCAATAACTCGATAAACTATTCATTATAAACATGAGGCTTTTGTAGTTTTGCACTGTACGTATACGTTTTTTTGTTTGTTTAATGCACAATCCAACGTTAATAGAGGATTGGTTGGGCCAGTTTGCTCTGGACAAACATGATTGGCTCAAAAAGCCCTGAGCGCATCACATTCAAACTCCTTTGGGATGAACTAGAACGGAGATTGCGAGACAAGCCGTATTGTCCAACCTTACACTAGAAAAATAATTTCGAAAGATAGACTGTAAAATCTTAGTTAAAAAAAGCCTTCAGACTACAATGCGATGTTTCGTATGTACGATTAAATAACAAATCAAAAGATTGCAGATTCGTCCTGAGGACGTTTAATTCGACGTGTCCCCGTGATTTATTATTATTATTATTTTTTGGTACTAGTTCATCTGATGTTAATAAATATTATCATTAATGGTGATTAAAAATCCGACAGAATTAGTAGAAGATTAAAAGATTAAATAAAAAAACGAGAGCGAAACCTGAATTAATAAAAAACCTCATTAACGTTTCCGCAGTCCGTGTGAAACGGTTCGGAGACGTCAGGACGCGGGGGTTAGAGGTAAGAACTTCAGGTTGGGCCACGCGTGGAATTTGCTCGTGATGTAAGGATTTGATTGACAGTTGTCTGACCGTGGGCTTCGCACCGGAGTCGCGCAATAAATGAGTAATGACTCGAGCGCACGCGGGGGAAAGCGAGATCTATTTTCGCAAGAGAGGAAGGGCAGAGGGGGGTGATCGTGGGGGTGTGGGGTGGGGTGTGGTGTGTGTGTGTGGGGGGGGGTTGTTGGGGTGTGGGGAAGGAAGCTGGAGATTTCTAACGTCGCGAGGCCAGATCACATAAGCTCCATTTTGAACACGCGGGATGGAAGCGTTAGATAAAGCGAGAGAGAAAAGCTGCAAGTCGCCGCGAGAGGACGCACTGTCACGCAATTTTAAAAAACAGCTGCCCCTGTTAACAAGCTCTGACAGACACACACACACACACACAATTATTGCCAACAGGTCATATGAGTCCGAAGCCATTCAGCACGTAATCATTCAGCTGTGTATATTAAATTAAAATAAATTGATACGCGTTTTTCCAAAAAAAAAAAAAAAAAAATCACGCAAAATCACAGCTTTAACATTTTAACATCGCTTTGTTTTTAAAAAAATTCCAAACCCCGATTCTACTCTCGGATGACTTTACTTTCATCTATTTTTATTTATTTATAACCAGAGTAAACGCTTTTATAGTAAATAAAAATGTACAAAAATAGCGCATTTATTACGAACAGTTCGAACAGAAATACAGTGGCGAACTGATTAAAAAAAAAAAAAAAAAAAAAAAAAAAAAAAAACGATATATTGATTTTTAAAAAATACTTCTTTAAGAATATCCTTCAGGATCTATATCCTGACCATTTGTTTCTTATTTCTATTTATATGCAGTCTTTATTATTTATAATCATCATCATCATAATATCATTATTGTTATTATTTTTATTTTATTGTTGTTGTTGTTATTGACATGGTTATTGTGTATAGGATTCAATCTGTCTCGCACAGCACAGTCTACCAAATAGTACTCCGCGAGAATAAAGCGAAGACTAAAACACACATCATTTTTCCTAAAGTATTCATGAATGTCCCATGGTGGGTCTTGCCCTATGCCAATTAAAAAATAAAGACTAACTTTGTTTTGTACCACCTCATTTATTTTTACTGCTACTACTACTACTACAAACTTATTATTATTATTATTATTATTATTATTATTATTATTATTATTATTATTATTAATATCACTATTATACTGTTTTTTTATTTATCACGTAAATATTTTTTAGTTTAATGCATTTCATAACAGTGTGTGTATAAATTGTTACTATAGGAAAAAGCTACAACAATGTTTAGATGTAAATACGTGAGTGTGTGTGTGTGTGTGTGTGTTTGTAAGAAAGAGAGCGCTTGTTGAAGGAGGGAAGAAGAGCTGTATAGGTCCTGGTCATCTTTCCCTTCTTGGCCCACACTTTATTCAATTAGTCCAGAGCCCCTCCTCTACTGATGACACTGAGAGAGAGAGAGAGAGAGAGAGAGAGAGAGAGAGAGAGAGAGAGAGAGAGACCCTCCTTAAGTTGCGTCGCGCCACAAGCTGTCTGCGAGCATTGAGCTGCCTGGCGCCATCCTAAAAGAATGCCTTCACTGTAAAAAAAAGAGTGAGAGAGAAAGAGAGAGAGAGAGAGAGAGCAGCACGGGGACGGTGTTGGTTTAGAAACAGAGCTAGAGAGAGAAAGAGAGAGAGGGACGATGGGAGGGAGCGAGAGAGAGGGAGGGAGGCAGTAGGGGGGGTGACAGTAGGTTTTAGCGCTGCGCATAAACACAGATTTTGATCAGAGCGTTAAAAGTTTCGGTGGAGTCCGAGCGCGCAGAAACTCTCCACTGCAGCCGACCTGTTGAGTCCCGCACCCCGCCACCGGCAGCCCCGCCACCGGCAGCCCCGCCGCTGGAGCTCCGACACCACGGGACTTATCGATCGCGGCTCGTTTTCAAAAGCCGCGCGTCGAAAAAGTAAACTAGTAACTCGTTATCTCGTGTTTTTTTTTCCCGAAGACGCTCGGACATTTTGAAGATGATCCAAAAAGACGAGAAGCGAAGTGTCGGGACAGAGAACTGAATTCCTTTCCCCCCTTTCGCTTGCAGGTGATCATCGGAACGTCGACGTCTTGGAGAGAGCGGCTGGATTAATCAGACGGGATTTCGGACATTTCTTGTCGCCTGTTATTCTCGTGTGGTTTGTTGTTTTTTTTGTTGTTTTTTTTTTGTTCGCTCCCGACTTTGTATGAACGTTTGCTAAAAAATCAAAAGCCAAACGATGGAAGTGAGCGCGGAGCAACCCCGCTGGATGAGCCACCACCACCATCCACACACCGTGCTCAACGGGCAGCACGCGGAGCCGCACCACCCGGGGCTCGGCCACTCGTACATGGAGCCGCAGTATCCGCTGGACGAAATGGACGTGTTGTTTAACATCGAGGGCCAGAGCGGCCACCCGTACTACGGGAACCGGGCCGTGCAGAGGTACCCCCCGCCACACGGTGAGCGCACAAGCCGCCTCATTCACTTCTCGCTCACACAGGAAGACCGCGCCATTTAAAAACTCACTTTAGTCATTCAACACCTTCTAAGTTTTTAACTACATTTTTTTTTGCGTAGACTTTATTACCTTTAACACAATTTTACCATTTACGCATTTAGACGTATTATGTCGTAAACTGTGCAATTTATTAATGAACTATTCCTATTCGTTTTGATATAAAATCGGCTTGGATCGAAAATTTCGTAAATTTATTAATCAAATCCACAGCGGCGTTTGGTGTTAATTTAATTTAATTTAATTTTATTTTATTTTTTGGCACAAACACAATTTTAGGAAAAAAAAAAACAAAAATAACTGGTTCCAAATTTCTTGGAAAGGCATGTAGTCATAGCAAAAAAAGCAACTTCTAATTCTACCAAAAACAAGATGACAAGTGTGTCAACGTGAGCGCTTTATGACGGGTTTCGCAGCTTTCTAAGGTCTAATGTCAAAACCATTTTAAATGCTGGGTTAAAGACTGCACCTCTTTAGGTCCCATAGGGCCCCTGTGATAATACGCACAGCAGATTTAAATATCTAAAAATATAAATATGTATAAGATACAAATGGAGTTATTTATATTCTGATGACTCGTGCTAAATCGTGCACGTCTTTGGCTGATTTTTTTTTTTAAACATGACAGTAACGCGTCTTTAAATAAAGTTTTAAAGTGCTTTTTATGCATTGACCTTTCCCCCACGGTGACGCTGATCTGTGGTATAATAGGCTTCGGCGGTGTGGAGATGTTTTAAGTTGAATTTATTGCCGTGACTTCCTGAGCTGAAGGATAAAAAAGCGTGACCTTGTTTCTCGATCGAGGCTCGTTTGTCTTTCTCTTTTAGACATTTCGGTGCTTTCACATTTCACCCACAGATACTCCTCTGTCCAGATACTGAGGGTGGAGTGCTGGGTATCGACGACCTCGATAATGAGACTTAATGACGGTCTTTAATTGTGGTGTTCGATGTTGATTGTGAATCTTTGCGGCCTGAGTTTCGTAAAGTAGATTTATTCAGGACGCGCGTAAAACGACAGCCAAGAAGATCCTCTCCACAAAAGTCGAGTGGAAATGAAAAGAAAATCGCGATAGAGTTGTAAAAAAAAAAGTTTGAGTTGAGTTTCTGATCGAGGCCTAATGACGTACAGAAATGAAAAACACTTCACGGCTTATCGCTACGTTTTTACGTTTAGTTGGAATTAATTAACTAACATTCTCGTTTAAAAAACTGAAATTGAAATTCAATCTGAAATTAGGCTGCGTTCTAAAGTGAGATACTGATTTTTAAAAATCGGTCGGATTAAATCTTTCGATTCAAATATAAATAGAGAAAAAGAAAGTGAAATTCTGTACCGAAAAGCAAATAAATAAATAGAAAAAAAACCGTGAAATTCTGTGCAGACTTTAACAACAACTAAACTCCACGCACAAAATCATGATATGATTTTTTTTTTGGTAGCTGCTGCATAATTCTTGCTGTGTGATAATTCATGTGGTTTTTAATGTTGGTCTGGCTGTCAGTTGCTGATACCACTGCCTGTTTTTATGTCATGTGGTTGGAAACGTCTTAACTCAAACTGAGAGTCTTGATTCAAGAACAGTGAAGCCTGTGCAAGTTTCTAACCGGCTCCTGTGTATGTGTCTGCATTTTTCCAGGCAGTCAGGTATGTCGCCCATCGCTGCTGCACAGCTCCCTGCCCTGGCTAGAAAGCAGTAAAGGCATCGGGCCACATCATGGGGCCTCCCCGTGGAACCTGGGCCCTTTTTCCAAAGCGCCACTGCACCACGGTTCTCCAGGGCCTCTACCCGTCTACCCCGCTCCACCCTCATCTTCGTCCTCGTCCTCCTCCTCCTCCTCGCTGTCAGCCGGTCACGCCAGTCCACACCTCTTCTCATTTCCCCCGACTCCTCCGAAGGACGTGTCCCCGGATCCGGCCGTGTCCACCCAGACCCCCGGCTCCTCGTTGAGGCCCGAAGACAAAGAATGCATCAAGTACCAGTTGGCAGAAGGCATGAAGCTGGACCCGACTCATGGCCGTGGCATGGCTGCCATTGGAGCTGGCACAGTGGCGTCGTCCTCCTCAGCTGCACATCACCCCATCGCCACTTACTCTCCCTATATGTCCGATTACGGGCCGGGGCTCTTCCCACCCAGCAGCCTGCTAGGTGGGTCCTCCTCTAGTTATGGTTCCAAAACGAGACCAAAAACAAGGTCTTGTTCAGGTAGGCGTGCGCTTTATTACCCCTTTGATTTATTTTAACATAACCCCGACACAGGAAAGCGTGGCACGCTGGCCTTTCCTTTCTGTTGCAGGACTTACTTTATTCAAAATATAATAAAATTAAAATTAAATTAAATAAGCAATTGAAACATATCCTAACCTACTAATAGGTTCAGGGCCACTTGGCTTGGGCTTGAGGTTTTTGAGAGCACCAGTACCTTCGAAGCACAATCCCCAGGGTGAAATAAACTCTTACAGTTTGGAATTAGAACCTGCAGTTTTCATTTTGCCCAGCTGTGTCACATGAGAACCATTGGTGTGAATTTAACTCTGGGGATTTTGCCTCAGCTGCCTCCTTCCTTTAAACCACCAAGCCACGAGCCTTGAGTTATCCATCAATTTAGACAACATATAGACAGGTTCCTGCATGCCCCACACTCATGAACATCAGCTAAATGATTATTAGGAGGGCGCAACACTGCAGCATCTAATTTGCCTGCAGTGAAGGTATTCCCAACTACTGTCATCATGGGTGACTGCAAACCCAGATATTCTCTATAATCTTAATAATTTAAATAAGCCCCAAAATCGAAAAGCCTAGCAGAGTAATCCAACAAAAAGTGAACGTGGACATCATTTCTTTTCTTGTTAAGACATTTTGGGTTCCCACCTCAACAGTGGCTATTTAAATGGCCTCCTTTAATAAAGCAGCCTATATGTTTAAGACTATTGTGGTCTGGCGATAAAGCCGAATTAAGTCCATCATAAAGCATAATTAAACATTGTCCAATCTCTTCTGATGAGTCGTGTTTCCCGGGTGTTTGCATATTTTTTCCTCTCTTCTGATCCCGGGCTCTGCAGTGTTTTATGTGTTTAAGCTAATCCACTTACGTTCAGCCTGCTGCGCTGTTTATTTTAGCGCCGAAACTCTGATGGAGAGTCCGGATGCTGCAGCATGAATCTTTATCCAAACACCGAGGGAAATTAGTAGAAAAGAAAGGTCATTCAGTCACCAGCGACCGAACCGGTTCCACCAGCATAATGCCAAAAAGCCATGTAGACATTTTTCTGTTTTGTCATCATCGCCTTTCCTCTCTGCTCGGGTCCAGTTTAACCTCCTGATCGGAATTCCAATTCCAATCCGAGCGATCTTAAAAACAGCGCGATCTTTGGAGCGTCACCCAAAAAAAAAACAAAAAAAAAACAACAACAACAAATCAATTTGCCGACGCCAGCTGTTTATGACCCTATTTTAAAACTAGAATCGAATTTTACAAAATAGGAACAGAGCATTTCCTCCTTGTCACCTTTTACTGAAACCGAGTTGATTTTTTTAAAAAGTCGTTTACACATTGAATTCGGTTGTTTGAAATTCGCAGCATTAGAAAAGGTGGAATGATTTAGGTACACGAGGAACTGGTATTACCTGATCGTAGATCAGATTAGAGATTAGACAAGGTAATCTCGAAAATAGTGGTTATTGTGTTCACCGCAACAGAAACAATGAAATATGAAAATAACACCTCGTTATTTTTCCATCATTTTCCACCTGCGCCGTTCCAATAGATCGAACCCTGGATTTTATTAAAACTTTCCCACAGTCCAGTTCGCGAAAATTAAATACGTTTACATAAAAAATAGAAAACTAAATGTTTTAACCTTCAAATTTACAGCGAAACTGTAGAGCATCAAACTGACTAATAAAAACCAAAACCTTAAAAACACAGAATCGGTGCAAATAAATATGTAAGCACCTGCATCGTCTCGTAGAGCGGCATTGTCCCGGAAAAGGCTCCTCAGATATTTTTAAAATACTGTTTTTTAATGACGTATAAACAGAGATCCCCCAAACACTAATAAGAATGCGTCTCATTTTCACAACGCAAAACATCCCACATTTACACGCGTGCATTTTCACACCAACTAACCCGTCACTACTTTAACTCTGCACTATTAAGTTTTTTATTTTTTAATTATGTTCTTATACATTTTTATTATTAATGTTAATGTTACTATTTCGGCAACTTCTTGCCGATGAATCTTGTGATTGACGCTTTTAGTTTATTTTTTTATTTTCTTTTTTATTATTAAATCACATGGACTGTTGTTGCTATTAAACACGTAGATCGTTTAACTTTGAGGGGAGGGGATTTTTACATCATCCTGATGAAACGCTTCAGTTCGATGGCGATGATAAAACTGTAATGTGTAACAATCAGCAGGGAAACCGCGACTGAGCTCAAGATCCTGATTGATGATTACAACTCACACTCTAATATTATTATTATTATTATTATTATTATTATTATTATTATTATTATTATTATTGTTATTATTGGCAGTAGTAGTTGTAGTAGTAATACATTTAAATACATTTATTAAAATAAATAAAAAAAAATATTTACGGTGAAATTAAATATTTTGAAACTGGATTCATTGGAAAGGACGTTTGCTGTGTGTGTGTGTGTGTGTGTGTGAGTGTGAGTGTGTGTGTGTGTGCAATCAGCGATGTGAATCAGTGTTTATGTTTATGAATTTGTCAGCATGTTGATCTTGCGGAGCGTCAGTTCTGACCCGGTTCGGGTGTTTTTGTGTGCGCAGAGGGTCGGGAATGCGTGAACTGCGGCGCCACGTCCACTCCTCTGTGGCGGCGGGACGGAACCGGACACTATCTGTGCAACGCATGTGGACTTTACCACAAGATGAACGGACAAAACCGGCCTCTCATCAAGCCGAAGCGGAGATTGGTATGTTTTCCCTTTAATGTCACAGTCTAAAAGATAATCTTAGATAGATGTGTTTTTATTATTATTATTACTATTATTATTATTATTATTATTATTATTAGCATCGTGATATATATTTTAAATTTGCATCGTAGAGGAATTTAAAAATAAGAATATGTCGTAATGTAAACGTGAAATTCCCGCAGATTCATTAAGACAGAAAGTGCGCACACGTCCTTTTGGCGCACTTGGTTCGCTTGGTCAGTTGTTCGTTGCATTCCCGTCTCTTTCTACGTTTTAATACAACGTGACGTCAACCTACACATTATAACATTATGCCTATAGGCTACGTTTAAACGTCACCCTTCCCTGCGTTGATTAATATCCCAGTCCTCCCCTACGTCTGACCAAATTGTAATAAAAAATAAACCTGTCTACGGCAACCGTGCTGTCCTTTCACATCCAGGTTGACCTGCGTCGCTTCAATTCGCCTGGACGCGTCCGAAATCACATCTGCGCCCTACGCCCTTATTCCCTAAATGAAGCATTGCGTTTTATAACGAGGTGTTTGAACCGTGTGAGCGTGTCTTCTTCACCACACCACTTTATACCACTGTTCCACCCAGTGTAGCGCATGACTGGATTTCAAGAAACGAGATAGACTTTCAGGAGGAAATCAAATTCCCAAATTAGTGCATTTTGTCACCAATGGCTCGTATTTCTGGAGTGCAGTTACAAGGTTGACAAAGAAAAAAAAAAAACAACGAGTTTATATTCAGCCCCATGACCTGCATCATGGAAAATAAACCCATCTGTTTAAATTATGGCTCATAACAAAAGACTTTAGTGTTAGTTCTGATTCCGAGCCTGTCCCCGTGGTTCATGCATGTCAGAGTATTTAGGAAACGAGTGTGTAATATTTATCTCGGTGGTTTTCGCTCGATGCCACAGTCTCAAAAAATTCATCCGAATAAACGGAATGGGTTCTGAGTCTCAGCTCAGCAGTTACGCAGATGGACCTTTACCTGCTTAACACATAAACCTGAGGGTCTACCCGTGTCCCCGCTGTCCTCATGGGGCACTGGGGCAAATTTAGACCGTGTAACAGGTTTAATTGTCAGTTCCACATGCTCTCGCGCCGCGCCAAAATAAACAGGAGTGGATGTTGAATGTCGCAGCGAGGGGAAAATGCGTATTTGGGACGTTTCGAGGGAAAGGCCCTGCGTGCAGGCTCACTTTCTAGGCTCAGGCACATAACTCTTTTCAGGCAGGGGAAATTTTCAGGGGGCAGCTCTATTTTGGCAGTTCCCTCTCGCTCGCTCTCTCTCTCTCTCTCTTTCTCTCGCTCTTTTTCTTCCTCTCTCTCGCCCGCTTTCTCTCGGCCTCGCTCGGTTCTCCCTCTAATGTAAAAAGCTGACTTCCCAGGAAAAGGCTGCCGGATATCTGAGCGCTGCTGATAAAGCCCCCAGCCTAAACATAAAGGCGGGCGGAGGGGGCAAGAGTCACCAGCAGTCTTCACAAGGCAAGGAGGTGGGGGGAAGAGGACGAGGGGAGCGAAATAATGGAAACGAAAAGAGCAAACGCCGGGGTTATTAATACGATTCCCTCAATTCGGAACAGAACGGGAACACACTGTAGTGGGGAACCCGAGCGCGCCCGCTGTTGTTTTTATAAATTGGAGCTTTAATCGAATCTGTTCGTCACTCGGCGATGTGCGAACCATCGACCGCCTCGGCTCCCCCCCCCCCCCCCCCCCCCCCCCCCCCCCCCCCCCCCCCCCCCCCCCCCCCCCCCCCCCCCCCCCCCCCCCCCCCCCCCCCCCCCCCCCCCCCCCCCCCCCCCCCCCCCCCCCCCCCCCCCCCCCCCACTCATTAATTTCACTAATGACGGGGCATAGGTCATCCTCAGAGCATGTTTTAGGAATAAAACCTAAATGCATCAAGTGTGGGAACGCGAAGAGCTTCCAAAGTAGATTGGGATAAACACTGAGGTCGGCCCCCTCCGAGTATCCAGAGGCAAGAGGCTCGCCCAGCGAACGCTGATCCATCTTTTTAGCAGGTTCTCCAAAAAGGAAGCCATTTGTTGGCAGCGGGAGGCGGCGGGGATGAAATTCTGTGCCGCCTCTAATTGAACAAACTGTCAGCTCGATGGTTTTAAATATGCAGCTCGGCGCTCTTAACGCATCTCCGAAGTTTCGCCGGAAAATTTCATCAGCCCTAATGGCCGCTGTTTAAGCCCCGGCTTTCATGTCCTTTTCTAAATATTTGCACGAGGGGAAAGCACGGCGGAGCCGCGGTAATACGTCCCAGTGCACGGCCGTTGGCTTCCTGCACGGTGTCCTCGGCGTTATACCACAGACCCTATGAGATGAGACGCAGGATTAGGACTTTGGGTTGTTGTACGTCTGGACAGTCGGGCCCGGCCGCTGGGTTTGCGATCTCGATCTTCGGCCCTCTTGAGCGGCGGCCTCGTCGAATCCGACGTCTGACGCCCGCGTCTGTGTTTGTCTGTTTCCAGTCGGCCGCGAGACGAGCGGGAACCTCCTGTGCAAACTGTCAAACAACCACGACGACGCTGTGGCGGAGAAACGCCAACGGTGATCCGGTGTGCAACGCCTGCGGCCTGTACTTCAAACTGCACAATGTGAGTACAACCTTTCCCTTTTTTTATTACAAAAAAAAAATCACATGCAGCGACAGGATGAATAAATAT
The DNA here is from genome assembly GCA_019802435.1 of Corydoras maculifer. Lineage (NCBI taxonomy): Eukaryota > Metazoa > Chordata > Actinopteri > Siluriformes > Callichthyidae > Corydoras > Corydoras maculifer. The sequence goes on from JAFMOD010000151.1 coordinate 61,089, forward strand.
CATATAACAACACAAATCAATGTGCGTAAAATAACTTTACTGTAATTTTTCTGGCTCGCTCCCTAACCCCGCGAGAGTGTTGAGATTCAGTTCGTGTTAAGGAGCTCATGGGATGGAAAATTATATTCTTATTACAAATAAAAAATACACAATAGGGTCAAAAATAATCGGTTACGCACATCGTCGATACCAAATTAATGCCCCTTCCCATGCAGTGTATGCTGCCAACTTTGTGGGAACAGTTTGGGGAAGGCCCTGATCTATTCTAGCATGACTGTGCCCCATTGTAAGACCCTAAAAACCCCTAAAAATACCCTTTTTTTTACCTCAATCTGATTGAAACACATCTGGGATGAACATGAGAAGATCCAACCCCAGTTCACACACACTCTTCTTATAGAATACCCCCCCCCCAATATCTGAAATCTGTTCTAGCTGCTGAAGAGGGAACCAGATCACACCATAAAGGCTCCTATCCCAGGACTTCTGTCTATAGAATGTAAAACATCGTGTGTTAAATTACAGAGAGTGAGAGAAAAAAAAAGAAAAACCCCGGTAGCTTTTCACGTCATATCGTTGTCGTCCCAATCGTTTCTGGACGCCTGCTATCAGCGAAAAGTTAAGGATCTTATCGCTGGAAGCGACCCGGGGAGCGGCGTACCTGCCAAATGAGTTCAGTTGTGGTCCTTAGGTCTTTGAAACCAATTCCAAATGTCAGGGTTGAAATGAGCCCATCTTAACCTTCACCTCTGCGGGAGTCACTGTAGACTTCGACTGAAACACTATGAGAGAAGGAAACCTTGCCTCCGTATGTGTGTGTGTGTGTGTGTGTGTGTGTGTGTGTGTCGAACCGACACTCAAACTGGTCTTGTGGTCACCTGAGGCTTTTTGCAGAAAAACAAAAAACAAACAACAAAAAAAAAAGGAGGCGGTTAGTGTGCGGATAGTAACCACAACACGTGTGTTTTACATGACGGTCAGGGGCTTCTGAAGGAGAGACGTGAGAGACAACAAAAAAAATAAAAAATAAAAAAGATGTCCTGACCGGCGTAGACATGACTACACCCCCCCCCCCCCCCCACATACACACACACACACACACACACACACACTAAACACAGCTGTCTGCTTTAACAATAATTCAGAAGCATCAAGATGTCTGTTAAACCTTAGGATTCAGAAAAAAAAAAAGGATTCCACAAAGACCGTGGAGATGTTTTGCACCGTGATGGCTCTCACACCTCCGCCGTCGTTGGTGCTGCTGGCCCTCATAATTTTCAAAATAATGAATCCTTCTCCAAACCATAAGAGTTCAGTATTATGTATACAAATATACAAGGCTACTTCCTCAAAAAAGACACTTTAGCAGCCTGTAAACATTCCGGAATTGTCTTCACCCCCTCGGCAGTGTGTGCAGGTGTAATAAAGTGTAATAAAGTCCGCCACCTCGATCTGACGACGTGATGTAAATACTTGAGTCCTATAATATAATACGTTCTACCCGTTTAGTGTTGACATCGTCTGAGGGGATCGGATGTTGAGCGAGAGCGAGGCCTCTCCGATGTTTAGTTGGCTCGTTAGTTGGAATACGTTGGATTAAATAACCTGATGCTGAGCTGGGCTCGTCCCCGCGTATAAAGCAGGAGACGCCGAGAGAGACTTTAAAAGCCAAGCGGAGATAAAATCTAACGGAGTGCCAGATAAACATCGCAACGTCTCCGCGCTCTCCGTACGGCCTCGGCGCTTGCCGTTCGGCCGGACGGCGGGAAAGAGTATAAGAGCGGCAGATCGTGGGGATAAAACCTGTGAGTCAGCCTGGAAGTCAGTTCGGCGATGCCCAGGGTTGGCCCTGCGGTCGCTCACCGCAGTTTGGGGCTCGTTCTCCTCGGCAGGGCCCGGCGTCGTCGGGGTAATACGTCCTGACGCTCAAGCAGATGTCCTGTAATGACGATCAGCTGCCAGTGGGCTGCTTCGCATCTGAATCGGTGTCAGACCCCAGAGTGACGCGGCCAAACTCACCCCCATGACATCATCGCTGAAGCACTTTTTTCCATCTTACAGGATCTTACGGAATCTCAGGCTTTGGCCTTAGAGCCTACAACGAAATACCAAACACTAGCTGAGGCTACCTCGGGGGATTAATGTCCGGACGCTTAATCTATGTGATTTCTAATTAGATAAAAAAAAAAAAAAAACGTTTAAAATTAAAAACTAGATAAAAAAAAAACGTGCCCAATATTCCTATAAATATTCATTATTAATAAGGAACGCCTTTAAAGACGCGGGTCCTGTGTACCATACCCACAGAAGTATTAGGACACACATTAGGACATTAATGACTGAAATCAGGGGTTTCGTTGTCATATTAAACAGCATGGGGCGTGAGTAAGGCTCCACCCAACATCAGTGCCCGACTTTTCATAATGCTTTTCTTGGAAAAATTCAAAAATTTAAAATAAAATCAGCAAAAAAGGTGACTGAACTTGGAACGAGATTTTAGGAAAATATCCCGATACTTTTGTCAGGTCTAGGTTTGGGAGTCTGAACTGTATGGACACTCCCCTGCTGTGAAACCTCACGTAAAAGAAACGGACGTTCAATCCAATGACCATCAACCACAATAACATATCTACTTTTAAAAAGTGATGTATGATACTGTGTACAAACTGCAGTGGTTCAGTGTCTAGGCTTCATCCATTTGGTTCCTATCTGTGCAGTGTTTGGCATGTTCTCCCCTTGTCCACCTGGGTTTCCTCGGGGTACTCCGGTTGCCCCCTACCTCCGAACCGTGCTGGTAGGTGGATTGGCTACTCTAAATTGCCCCTTTAGGTGTGAATGGCTGAGAGTATGACTGACCCCGGCTGACTTTCCTGCCATGTGCGTTTTAGCTCTTTCACGTTTTTAATTTCATCCACACACATGCGTCACGCCGTACGTTTCCTTTTATTCTGCCTGTGTACAGCATGTAAACACACCCTCGCCGTCACTTCACAACTTTATACCGTCCGAACGTCCACATACGTACCGTCCATTGGATTGCATTGGTGTAGCACTACGTGGTCAAGGAGTATGTGGACACCTCTTCTGTTTTTTAAAAAATTAACCATTAAGTGAAGTAGAGCCTGAAGTTGGGGTTCGGGGACGGCTCGACCGCCCAAAATTATAAGGGAAATCGTGAATAATTAATGAGCATTCTAAAAAACAAATCACATAAAGATGGTGTTCACATACGTCTGTATATGTAGACCAGCATGCGTGCATGACGCTTATCTTCAGAAAATTGCTCTTGGGTTAACGTTGCTGTTTGAACTCCTCCCCTCCAGATCAACCGACCCCTCACCATGAAGAAGGAGGGCATCCAGACGCGCAACAGGAAGATGTCCAGCAAGTCC